>QLOH01001086.1:0-152714 GCA_026901365.1 Sesbania bispinosa | reverse complement strand
GTTACTTGAGCTCATAACAGGTCGTCGTGCAGTTGATTCAGATAGTAGGCAAAGTCTTGTGATCTGGGTAAGTCTTCATATTCATAACCCCTTTTATCTCATGGAATAGGTGAGTATCATAAGTTTCTCTAAGAACAATAATCAATCTCTTTTAGATTGAACACTTAGGGTATTTGGCAATCAAGATATATATTTATATTATAGCTTGTAATGTTCAGCTTAAGTTTACATAGTGATATAAATTTGAGAAAGACAAAAGATGACTATGATCTACTGTTGTCAGGCCAAGCCATTGCTGGACTCAAACAATGTGAAGGAAATAGCAGACCCCAGATTAGGTGAAAACTATGATCCTACTGAAATGAAGCGTGTGATGATGACAGCTTCTATGTGTGTCCACCATTCATCCTCCAACCGGCCATACATGAATCAGGTATGAAAATTAGCATCCTTTTATATTTTATCTTTGTTTAATTGATACATTGTTTCACCTATGTCTACTAGAAGCTGACTTGTGTCTTTGCTAAGTATAGGTTGTGCAGCTACTGAAGGGTGAAGAGACGATTATAGACCCCAATCTAAATTGTGTTACACCAAAATCTCTCATGTTAGAGGCATGTGACTTAGAAGATTATACTTGCTCTAATTACCTGAAGGACCTCAACCGCCATAGGGAACTAGTCATGGAGTGATCCTTGATTAGTCCTGTCCTGTGTGCTGTCTAATTAATGCACTTTGGGCTTTTCTTGTTTCCCCCCCATTGTATATCCGTTGAATGTTATGGAATGATATTTGTAGCAGTGTGTGTGGTGGCTGAATTCAAAGTCACAGGCTTCAGGCTTGTGTTTTCATCAAGCTTAGTAGGCTTATAAATTTAGTCCTGTGTTGTAGGGAGCATCAGTCAAGAAGCAAAGAGTAGTTGTGGGTTTTGGGCATTTGACTTAATGCCTGAGAACAAATATTCTCAAACAAAGATGTAATGTAGAAATGATGCACCAAGAGTGTTTGTACCATTTTGACTCTAGTGCCATTCAAACATGTTCACCCCATTTTAATCAGTCTCAATCAAACGCATGCTTCTTGTTTCCATTTTCTCTATGATTTTAAGTGTCGACAGGATATTGGGAAAAAAGGGAAATTTGATAACCGTCCGATACAGAAATATATAGAAAGGTTTACAGAATGAAAATTATTAGAATAAAATATAAAAATATTATGTACCATAATACTTTAGTTTTAAATATAAAATGTCATTTTAAATTTATACACTTTTAAATTGGGCCATCTGACTCCGGCGGACTCTAGTCCAAGCACCATATTCCGTGCAACAGATTGGGACAACATGGGCCTATGAATTTAGCTTTTGTGATCTAAGACTATTTGACCCATTAAGTTGGAAACTCTGTCGGATTCTAGTGGGCCACAGACTTTGATGGTTAAGGACGATAAATATTTTGACCTCAAAAAGGGTAAAAGATATTGACAAAATGAAAGAGTAAAACATTTCTTTTGGTAATAAAACATGATTAACGTTTACCTTATTCCGGAAATCTTACTCTATCCTATCAACCCTTTTGGCGTTAAAAATTTAATAAGGTAGTATTTGGTAGATGAACAGAACGGGACAAAATAGAACAGAACAAAATGTAACAAGACAAAATTTGTTTTATGTGTTGTGTTGGGTAACTACAGAACAGAACATGATGATATGTGTTTAATTACAAATATATCCTTATCATATTAATTATTAAATTAAGTATTGAAAAAATTAATATGGGGTACTGGTCGGTGGTAGTAGGGGGCGTAGAGCGGCGGCGGCCGTGGTGGCGACGGGGTGGAAGTGGTGGCTGTAGAACGATGGTGGTGTAGAGTGTCAAGCAATAATGGTTGTGGTAAAAGGTGTTAGGTGGTAGTGACGTTAGTGACAGAGATGGTGGTGGCGGCGATGGCGATGGTGATGGCGATGGCAATTGCAGTGGTGGTGGTGGTGGCGGTGGCGACAGGGATGGCGGTGACAGAAACGACAACGGTGGTGCTGTAGGGTGCCGAGCGACGATGGTGGTGGTAACAGCTATAGCGTGGCAGTTGCGGTGGCGGTGGTGGTGGTGGTGTAGGGTGCCAGGTGGCAATGGTGATGGTAAAATGTGTTAGGTGACAATGGGGAATAACAGTTTTGGCAATAAGGTTAGGAGATTCAGTAGTAGTTTTGCCAATAAAAAATTAATAATGAGATATTATGTTCTGTTCTCTTTGGTTCCACCTTTTTTCATGGAACCAAAATGTTCAACTTTTTCAATGATATGTTATGTTCTACTTTTAAAATACACCAAATATAGAATAGAACACATATGTCTCGTTTTGTTCTGTTCCGAAGTGTTTACCAAACGCTATCAAACTTGATTCGACTTGTCACACACTTGATATACCATAGGTTAGGGCAAGAGAAGGGACTGAAAAATAAATAGAGTAATGATTCATGTACACCCCATTATTTAACGAGAAATTTTACTATACTCTTTAGTGAGAGAGACTTTTGAAACATTCTTTGACCATCAATAAACACACTTTTCTTTTATTTTTCTTAAAGGGTCCTAATATTTTTATAGTTATAGGACAATATTTTAACCATTAGAATTTATATTTTAACTTTTGTAAAGCTTTCTGACCCCTACAACCATTCTCCTATATTTTTTGTTGTGTTCTCTCATCTTTTACATTCCCATTTGCAATACATGTGTCTCATTCAAAATTCAAACTATGTCTTCAAAATAATTTAACAGGGAGTACACGAATTGTTCTTATGTAACTTTGGCCTTTATGCCTCACTTAAAAAAAGTACCAAAATCCTCTCTCGTTGTAGAGTGAAACAATTTTTTTAGTTATTTTTTCTGGTTTTTTTTAAATTTTTCAGATTTCATTTGTGAATTGTGATTCATGCCTACCTTGTATTGTGATTCAAAATCATTCAATAGTGATATTTCAAAATAAATAATTCTTGTATTGCCTACCTTTTTTTAGCAAATTGGATTGCCCACGCGAAAGAATTGGGCTCATGAGTATTCATGTTTTTTTTTCTGTTTTTTTAACTAAATGGGCCCGCGGACTAGCCCGTTAGCCCGCGGGCTAAATGGGACGGACGCGGAGCAACTAAATTCAGGCCCATTTAATTCACGGGCCAACCCACCCCGGTCCGCAACGATGCGGGCCAACGCGGACCGGGCCTAAACGGACCGGGTTGGCCCGTATACCCAGCTCTAAAAGTACTAGAATGCAACCCTTGTTTGACACTAATCTCTTTATCTCTTTTAGGGTGAGTTGAGCACTTTCCAATAATTTAACAAGGAGTACACGAATTGTTCTTATGTAACTTTGGCCTTTATGCCTCACTTAAAAAAAAGTACCAAAATCCTCTCTCGCTGTAGAGTGAAGACAATTTTTTTAGTTATTTTTTCTGGTTTTTTTAAATTTTTCAGATTTCATTTGTGAATTGTGATTCATGCCTACCTTGTATTGTGATTCAAAATAATTTAATAGTGATATTTCAAAATAAACAATTCTTGTATTGCCTGCCTTTTTTTAGCAAATTGGATTGCCCACGCGAAAGAATTGGGCTCATGAGTATTCATGTTTTTTTTCCTGTTTTTTTAACTAAATGGGCCCGCGGACCAGCCCGTTAGCCCGCGGGCTAAATGGGACGGACGCTGACCAACTAAATTCAGGCTCATTTAATCCACGGGCCAACCCACCCCGGTCCGCAACGATGCGGGCCAACGTGGACCGGGTTGGCCCGTATACCCAGCTCTAAGGGTACTAGAGTGCAACCCTTGTTTGACACTAATCTCTTTATCTCTTTTTAGGGTGAGTTGAGCACTTTCCAATAATTTAACAGGGAGTACACGAATTGTTCTTATGTAACTTTGGCCTTTATGCCTCACTTAAAAAAAAGTACCAAAATCCTCTCTCGCTGTAGAGTGAAGACAATTTTTTTAATTATTTTTTCTGGGTTTTTTTAAATTTTTCAGATTTCATTTGTGAATTGTGATTCATGCCTACCTTGTATGGTGATTCAAAATAATTTAATAGTCATATTTCAAAATAAACAATTCTTGTATTGCCTGCCTTTTTTTAGCAAATTGGATTGCCCACGCGAAAGAATTGGGCTCATGAGTATTCATGTTTTTTTTCCTGTTTTTTTAACTAAATGGGCCCGCGGACCAGCCTGTTAGCCCGCGGGCTAAATGGGACGGACGCTGACCAAACTAAATTCAGGCTCATTTAATCCACGGGCCAACCCACCCCGGTCCGCAATGATGCGGGCCAACGTGGACCGGGTTGGCCCGTATACCCAGCTCTAAGGGTACTAGAGTGCAACCCTTGTTTGACACTAATCTCTTTATCTCTTTTTAGGGTGAGTTGAGCACTTTCCAATAATTTAACAGGGAATACACGAATTGTTCTTATGTAACTTTGGCCTTTATGCCTCACTTAAAAAAAAGTACCAAAATCCTCTCTCGCTGTAGAGTGAAGACAATTTTTTTAGTCATTTTTTCTGGTTTTTTTTAAATTTTTAAGATTTCATTTGTGAATTGTGATTCATGCCTACCTTGTATTGTGATTCAAAATAATTTAAAAGTGATATTTCAAAATAAACAATTCTTGTATTGCCTACCTTTTTTTAGCAAATTTGATTGCCCACGCGAAAGAATTGGGCTCATGAGTATTCATGTTTTTAATTCTGTTTTTTTAACTAAATGTGCCCGCGGACCAGCAAGTTAGCCCGCGGGCTAAATGGGACGGACGCGGACCAACTAAATTCAGGCCCATTTAATTCACGGGCCAACCCACCCCGGTCCGCAACGATGCGGGCCAACGTGGACCGGGTTGGCCCGTATACCCAGCTCTAAGGGTACTAGAATGCAACCCTTGTTTGACACTAATCTCTTTATCTCTTTTTAGGGTGAGTTGAGCACTTTCCAATAATTTAACAGGGAGTACACGAATTGTTCTTATGTAACTTTGGACTTTATTCCTCACTTAAAAAAAGTACCAAAATCCTCTCTCGCTGTAGAGTGAAGACAATTTTTTTAGTTTATTTTTCTGGTTATTTTAAATTTTTCAGATTCATTTGTGAATTGTGATTCATGCCTACCTTGTATTGTGATTCAAAATAATTTAATAGTGATATTTCAAAATAAACAATTCCTGTATTGCCTGCCTTTTTTAGCAAATTCGATTGCCCACGCGAAAGAATTGGGCTCATGAGTACTCATGTTTTTTTTCCTGTTTTTTTAACTAAATGGGCCCGCGGACCAGCCCGTTAGCCCGCGGGCTAAATGGGACGGACGCTGACCAACTAAATTCAGGCTCATTTAATCCACGGGCCAACCCACCCCGGTCCGCAACGATGCGGGCCAACGTGGACCGGGTTGGCCCGTATACCCAGCTCTAAGGGTACTAGAGTGCAACCCTTGTTTGACACTAATCTCTTTATCTCTTTTTAGGGTGAGTTGAGCACTTTCCAATAATTTAACAGGGAGTACACGAATTGTTCATATGTAACTTTGGCCTTTATGCCTCACTTAAAAAAAAGTACCAAAATCCTCTCTCGCTGTAGAGTGAAGACAATTTTTTTAGTTATTTTTTCTGGGTTTTTTTAAATTTTTCAGATTTCATATGTGAATTGTGATTCATGCCTACCTTGTATTGTGATTCAAAATAATTTAATAGTGATATTTCAAAATAAACAATTCTTGTATTGCCTGCCTTTTTTTAGCAAATTGGATTGCCCACGCGAAAGAATTGGGCTCATGAGTATTCATGTTTTTTTCCTGTTTTTTTAACTAAATGGGCCCGCGGACCAGCCCGTTAGCCCGCGGGCTAAATGGGACGGACGCGGACCAACTAAATTCAGGCCCATTTAATTCACGGGCCAACCCACCCCGGTCCGCAACGATGCGGGCCAACGTGGACCGGGTTGGCCCGTATACCCAGCTCTAAGGGTACTAGAGTGCAACCCTTGTTTGACACTAATCTCTTTATCTCTTTTTAGGGTGAGTTGAGCACTTTCCAATAATTTAATAGGGAGTACACGAATTGTTCTTATGTAACTTTGGCCTTTATGCCTCACTTAAAAAAAAGTACCAAAATCCTCTCTGGCTGTAGAGTGAAGACAATTTTTTTAATTATTTTTTCTGGGTTTTTTTTAAATTTTTCAGATTTCATTTGTGAATTGTGATTCATGCCTACCTTGTATTGTGATTCAAAATAATTTAATAGTGATATTTCAAAATAAACAATTCTTGTATTGCCTGCCTTTTTTTAGCAAATTGGATTGCCCACGCGAAAGAATTGGGCTCATGAGTATTCATGTTTTTTTTTCCTGTTTTTTTAACTAAATGGGCCCGCGGACCAGCCCGTTAGCCCGCGGGCTAAATGGGACGGACGCTGACCAACTAAATTCAGGCTCATTTAATCCACGGGCCAACCCACCCCGGTCCGCAACGATGCGGGCCAACGTGGACCGGGTTGGCCCGTATACCCAGCTCTAAGGGTACTAGAGTGCAACCCTTGTTTGACACTAATCTCTTTATCTCTTTTTAGGGTGAGTTGAGCACTTTCCAATAATTTAACAGGGAGTACACGAATTGTTCTTATGTAACTTTGGCCTTTATGCCTCACTTAAAAAAAAGTACCAAAATCCTCTCTCGCTGTAGAGTGAAGACAATTTTTTTAGTCATTTTTTCTGGTTTTTTTTAAATTTTTAAGATTTCATTTGTGAATTGTGATTCATGCCTACCTTGTATTGTGATTCAAAATAATTTAATAGTGATATTTCAAAATAAACAATTCTTGTATTGCGTATCTTTTTTTAGCAAATTGGATTGCCCACGCGAAAGAATTGGGCTCATGAGTATTCATGTTTTTAATTCTGTTTTTTTAACTAAATGTGCCCGCGGACCAGCCCGTTAGCCCGCGGGCTAAATGGGACGGACGCGGACCAACTAAATTCAGGCCCATTTAATTCACGGGCCAACCCACCCCGGTCCGCAACGATGCGGGCCAACGCGGACCGGGCCTAAACGGACCGGGTTGGCCCGTATACCCAGCTCTAAGGGTACTAGAATGCAACCCTTGTTTGACACTAATCTCTTTATCTCTTTTTAGGGTGAGTTGAGCACTTTCCAATAATTTAACAAGGAGTACACGATTTGTTCTTATGTAACTTTGGCCTTTATGCCTCACTTAAAAAAAGTACCAAAATCCTCTCTCGCTGTAGAGTGAAGACAATTTTTTTAGTTATTTTTTCTGGTTTTTTTTAAATTTTTCAGATTTCATTTGTGAATTGTGATTCATGCCTACCTTGTATTGTGATTCAAAATAATTTAATAGTGATATTTCAAAATAAACAATTCTTGTATTGCCTGCCTTTTTTAGCAAATTGGATTGCCCACGGGAAAGAATTGGGCTCATGAGTATTCATGTTTTCTTTCCTGTTTTTTTAACTAAATGGGCCCGCGGACCAGCCCGTTAGCCCGTGGGCTAAATGGGACGGACGCTGACCAACTAAATTCAGGCTCATTTAATCCACGGGCCAACCCACCCCGGTCCGCAATGATGCGGGCCAACGTGGACCGGGTTGGCCCGTATGCCCAGCTCTAAGGGTACTAGAGTGCAACCCTTGTTTGACACTAATCTCTTTATCTCTTTTTAGGGTGAGTTGAGCACTTTCCAATAATTTAACAGGGAGTACACGAATTGTTCTTATGTAACTTTGGCCTTTATGCCTCACTTAAAAAAAAGTACCAAAATCCTCTCTGGCTGTAGAGTGAAGACAATTTTTTTAGTTATTTTTTTCTGGGTTTTTTTAAATTTTTCAGATTTCATATGTGAATTGTGATTCATGCCTACCTTGTATTGTGATTCAAAATAATTTAATAGTGATATTTCAAAATAAACAATTCTTGTATTGCCTGCCTTTTTTTAGCAAATTGGATTGCCCACGCGAAAGAATTGGGCTCATGAGTATTCATGTTTTCTTTCCTGTTTTTTTAACTAAATGGGCCCGCGGACCAGCCCGTTAGCCCGCGGGCTAAATGGGACGGACGCTGACCAACTAAATTCAGGCTCATTTAATCCACGGGCCAACCCACCCCGGTCCGCAACGATGCGGGCCAACGTGGACCGGGTTGGCCCGTATACCCAGCTCTAAGGGTACTAGAGTGCAACCCTTGTTTGACACTAATCTCTTTATCTCTTTTTAGGGTGAGTTGAGCACTTTCCAATAATTTAACAGGGAGTACACGAATTGTTCATATGTAACTTTGGCCTTTATGCCTCACTTAAAAAAAAGTACCAAAATCCTCTCTCGCTGTAGAGTGAAGACAATTTTTTTAGTTATTTTTTCTGGGTTTTTTTAAATTTTTCAGATTTCATATGTGAATTGTGATTCATGCCTACCTTGTATTGTGATTCAAAATAATTTAATAGTGATATTTCAAAATAAACAATTCTTGTATTGCCTGCCTTTTTTTAGCAAATTGGATTGCCCACGCGAAAGAATTGGGCTCATGAGTATTCATGTATTTTTCCTATTTTTTAACTAAATGGGCCCGCGGACCATCCCGTTAGCCCGCGGGCTAAATGGGACGGACACTGACCAACTAAATTCAGGCTCATTTAATCCACGGGCCAACCCACCCCGGTCCGCAATGATGCGGGCCAACGTGGACCGGGTTGGCCCGTATACCCAGCTCTAAGGGTACTAGAGTGCAACCCTTGTTTGACACTAATCTCTTTATCTCTTTTTAGGGTGAGTTGAGCACTTTCCAATAATTTAACAGGGAGTACACGAATTGTTCTTATGTAATTTTGGCCTTTATGCCTCACTTAAAAAAAAGTACCAAAATCCTCTCTCGCTGTAGAGTGAAGACAATTTTTTTAATCATTTTTCCTGGTTTTTTTAAATTTTTAAGATTTCATTTGTGAATTGTGATTCATGCCTACCTTGTATTGTGATTCAAAATAATTTAATAGTGATATTTCAAAATAAACAATTCTTGTATTGCGTACCTTTTTTTAGCAAATTTGATTGCCAACGCGAAAGAATTGGGCTCATGAGTATTCATGTTTTTAATTCTGTTTTTTTAACTAAATGTGCCCGCGGACCAGCCCGTTAGCCCGCGGGCTAAATGGGACGGACGCGGACCAACTAAATTCAGGCCCATTTAATTCACGGGCCAACCCACCCCGGTCCGCAACGATGCGGGCCAACGTGGACCGGGCCTAAACGGACCGGGTTGGCCCGTATACCCAGCTCTAAGGGTACTAGAATGCAACCCTTGTTTGACACTAATCTCTTTATCTCTTTTTAGGGTGAGTTGAGCACTTTCCAATAATTTAACAAGGAGTACACGAGTTGTTCTTATGTAAATTTGGCCTTTATGCCTCACTTAAAAAAAGTACCAAAATCCTCTCTCGCTGTAGAGTGAAGACAATTTTTTTAGTTATTTTTTCTGGTTTTTTTTAAATTTTTCAGATTTCATTTGTGAATTGTGATTCATGCCTACCTTGTATTGTGATTCAAAATAATTTAATAGTGATATTTCAAAATAAACAATTCTTGTATTGCCTGCCTTTTTTTAGCAATTTGGATTGCCCACGCGAAAGAATTGGGCTCATGAGTATTCATGTTTTCTTTACTGTTTTTTTAACTAAATGGGCCCGCGGACCAGCCCGTTAGCCCGTGGGCTAAATGGGACGGACGCTGACCAACTAAATTCAGGCTCATTTAATCCACGGGCCAACCCACCCCGGTCCGCAATGATGCGGGCCAACGTGGACCGGGTTGGCCCGTATACCCAGCTCTAAGGGTACTAGAGTGCAACCCTTGTTTGACACTAATCTCTTTATCTCTTTTTAGGGTGAGTTGAGCCCTTTCCAATAATTTAACAGGGAGTACACGAATTGTTCTTATGTAACTTTGGCCTTTATGCCTCACTTAAAAAAAAGTACCAAAATCCTCTCTCGCTGTAGAGTGAAGACAATTTTTTTAGTCATTTTTTCTGGTTTTTTTTAAATTTTTAAGATTTCATTTGTGAATTGTGATACATGCCTACCTTGTATTGTGATTCAAAATAATTTAATAGTGATATTTCAAAATAAACAATTCTTGTATTGCGTACCTTTTTTTAGCAAATTGGATTGCCCACGCGAAAGAATTGGGCTCATGAGTATTCATGTTTTTAATTCTGTTTCTTTAACTAAATGTGCCCGCGGACCAGCCCGTTAGCCCGCGGGCTAAATGGGACGGACGCGGACCAACTAAATTCAGGCCCATTTAATTCACGGGCCAACCCACCCCGGTCCGCAACGATGCGGGCCAACGTGGACCGGGCCTAAACGGACCGGGTTGGCCCGTATACCCAGCTCTAAGGGTACTAGAATGCAACCCTTGTTTGACACTAATCTCTTTATCTCTTTTTAGGGTGAGTTGAGCACTTTCCAATAATTTAACAAGGAGTACACGAGTTGTTCTTATGTAACTTTGGCCTTTATGCCTCACTTAAAAAAAGTACCAAAATCCTCTCTCGCTGTAGAGTGAAGACAATTTTTTTAGTTATTTTTTCTGGTTTTTTTTAAATTTTTCAGATTTCATTTGTGAATTGTGATTCATGCCTACCTTGTATTGTGATTCAAAATAATTTAATAGTGATATTTCAAAATAAACAATTCTTGTATTGCCTGCCTTTTTTTAGCAAATTGGATTGCCCACGCGAAAGAATTGGGCTCATGAGTATTCATGTTTTTTCCTATTTTTTAACTAAATGGGCCCGCGGACCATCCCGTTAGCCCGCGGGCTAAATGGGACGGACGCTGACCAACTAAATTCAGGCTCATTTAATCCACGGGCCAACCCACCCCGGTCCGCAATGATGCGGGCCAACGTGGACCGGGTTGGCCCGTATACCCAGCTCTAAGGGTACTAGAGTGCAACCCTTGTTTGACACTAATCTCTTTATCTCTTTTTAGGGTGAGTTGAGCACTTTCCAATAATTTAACAGGGAGTACACGAATTGTTCTTATGTAACTTTGGCCTTTATGCCTCACTTAAAAAAAGTACCAAAATCCTCTCTGGCTGTAGAGTGAAGACAATTTTTTTAGTTATTTTTTCTGGGTTTTTTTAAATTTTTCAGATTTCATATGTGAATTGTGATTCATGCCTACCTTGTATTGTGATTCAAAATAATTTAATAGTGATATTTCAAAATAAACAATTCTTGTATTGCCTGCATTTTTTTAGCAAATTGGATTTCCCACGCGAAAGAATTGGGCTCATGAGTATTCATGTTTTTTTTCCTGTTTTTTTAACTAAATGGGCCCGCGGACCAGCCCGTTAGCCCGCGGGCTAAATGGGACGGACGCTGACCAACTAAATTCAGGCTCATTTAATCCACGGGCCAACCCACCCCGGTCGGCAACGATGCGGGCCAACGTGGACCGGGTTGGCCCGTATACCCAGCTCTAAGGGTACTAGAGTGCAACCCTTGTTTGACACTAATCTCTTTATCTCTTTTTAGGGTGAGTTGAGCACTTTCCAATAATTTAACCGGGAGTACACGAATTGTTCTTATGTAACTTTGGCCTTTATGCCTCACTTAAAAAAAAGTACCAAAATCCTCTCTCGCTGTACAGTGAAGACAATTTTTTTAGTTATTTTTTCTGTTTTTTTTTAAATTTTTCAGATTTCATTTGTGAATTGTGATTCATACCTACCTTGTGATTCAAAATAATTTAATAGTGATATTTCAAAATAAACAATTCTTGTATTGCCTGCCTTTTTTTAGCAAATTGGATTGCCCACGCGAAAGAATTGGGCTCATGAGTATTCATGTTTTTAATTCTGTTTTTTTAACTAAATGGGCCCGCGGACCAGCCTGTTAGCCCGCGGGCTAAATGGGACGGACGCGGACCATCTAAATTCAGGCCCATTTAATTCACGGGCCAACGTGGACCGTGCGGGCCAAAACGGACCGGGTTGGCCCGTATACCCAGCTCTAAGGGTATTAGAGTGCAACCCTTGTTTGACACTAATCTCTTTATCTCTTTTTAGGGTGAGTTGAGCACTTTCCAATAATTTAACAGGGAGTACACGAATTGTTCTTATGTAACTTTGGCCTTTATGCCTCACTTAAAAAAAAAGTACCAAAATCCTCTCTCGCTGTAGAGTGAAGACAATTTTTTTAGTCATTTTTTCTGGTTTTTTCTAAATTTTTCAGATTTCATTTGTGAATTGTGATTCATGCCTACCTTGTATTGTGATTCAAAATAATTTAATAGTGATATTTCAAAATAAACAATTCTTGTATTCCCTGCCTTTTTTTAGCAAATTGGATTGCCCACGCGAAAGAATTGGGCTCATGAGTATTCATGTTTTTTTTCCTGTTTTTTTAACTAAATGGGCCCGCGGACCAGCCCGTTAGCCCGCGGGCTAAATGGGACGGACGCTAACCAACTAAATTCAGGCTCATTTAATCCACGGGCCAACCCACCCCGGTCCGCAACGATGAGGGCCAACGTGGACCGGGTTGGCCCGTATACCCAGCTCTAAGGGTACTAGAGTGCAACCCTTGTTTGACACTAATCTCTTTATCTCTTTTTAGGGTGAGTTGAGCACTTTCCAATAATTTAACCGGGAGTACACAAATTGTTCTTATGTAACTTTGGCCTTTATGCCTCACTTAAAAAAAAGTACCAAAATCCTCTCTCGCTGTACAGTGAAGACAATTTTTTTAGTTATTTTTTCTGTTTTTTTTTTAAATTTTTCAGATTTCATTTGTGAATTGTGATTCATACCTACCTTGTGATTCAAAATAATTTAATAGTGATATTTCAAAATAAACAATTCTTGTATTGCCTGCCTTTTTTTAGCAAATTGGATTGCCCACGCGAAAGAATTGGGCTCATGAGTATTCATGTTTTTAATTCTGTTTTTTTAACTAAATGGGCCCGCGGACCAGCCTGTTAGCCCGCGGGCTAAATGGGACGGACGCGGACCATCTAAATTCAGGCTCATTTAATTCACGGGCCAACGTGGACCGGGCCAAAACGGACCGGGTTGGCCCGTATACCCAGCTCTAAGGGTATTAGAGTGCAACCCTTGTTTGACACTAATCTCTTTATCTCTTTTTAGGGTGAGTTGAGCACTTTCCAATAATTTAACAGGGAGTACACGAATTGTTCTTATGTAACTTTGGCCTTTATGCCTCACTTAAAAAAAGTACCAAAATCCTCTCTCGCTGTAGAGTGAAGACAATTTTTTTAGTCATTTTTTCTGGTTTTTTTTAAATTTTTCAGATTTCATTTGTGAATTGTGATTCATGCCTACCTTGTATTGTGATTCAAAATAATTTAATAGTGATATTTCAAAATAAACAATTCTTGTATTGCCTGCCTTTTTTTAGCAAATTGGATTGCCCACGCGAAAGAATTGGGCTCATGAGTATTCATGTTTTTTCCTATTTTTAACTAAATGGGCCCCGCGGACCATCCCGTTAGCCCGCGGGCTAAATGGGACGGACGCTGACCAACTAATTCAGGCTCATTTAATCCACGGGCCAACCCACCCCGGTCCGCAATGATGCGGGCCAACGTGGACCGGGTTGGCCCGTATACCCAGCTCTAAGGGTACTAGAGTGCAACCCTTGTTTGACACTAATCTCTTTATCTCTTTTTAGGGTGAGTTGAGCACTTTCCAATAATTTAACAGGGAGTACACGAATTGTTCTTATGTAACTTTGGCCTTTATGCCTCACTTAAAAAAAAGTACCAAAATCCTCTCTGGCTGTAGAGTGAAGACAATTTTTTTAGTTATTTTTTCTGGGTTTTTTAAATTTTTCAGATTTCATATGTGAATTGTGATTCATGCCTACCTTGTATTGTGATTCAAAATAATTTAATAGTGATATTTCAAAATAAACAATTCTTGTATTGCCTGCATTTTTTTAGCAAATTGGATTTCCCACGCGAAAGAATTGGGCTCATGAGTATTCATGTTTTTTTTCCTGTTTTTTTAACTAAATGGGCCCGCGGACCAGCCCGTTAGCCCGCGGGCTAAATGGGACGGACGCTGACCAACTAAATTCAGGCTCATTTAATCCACGGGCCAACCCACCCCGGTCGGCAACGATGCGGGCCAACGTGGACCGGGTTGGCCCGTATACCCAGCTCTAAGGGTACTAGAGTGCAACCCTTGTTTGACACTAATCTCTTTATCTCTTTTTAGGGTGAGTTGAGCACTTTCCAATAATTTAACCGGGAGTACACGAATTGTTCTTATGTAACTTTGGCCTTTATGCCTCACTTAAAAAAAAGTACCAAAATCCTCTCTCGCTGTAGAGTGAAGACAATTTTTTTAGTTATTTTTTCTGTTTTTTTTTTAAATTTTTCAGATTTCATTTGTGAATTGTGATTCATACCTACCTTGTGATTCAAAATAATTTAATAGTGATATTTCAAAATAAACAATTCTTGTATTGCCTGCCTTTTTTTAGCAAATTGGATTGCCCACGCGAAAGAATTGGGCTCATGAGTATTCATGTTTTTTTTCCTGTTTTTTTAACTAAATGGGCCCGCGGACCAGCCCGTTAGCCCGCGGGCTAAATGGGACGGACGCTGACCAACTAAATTCAGGCTCATTTAATCCACGGGCCAACCCACCCCGGTCGGCAACGATGCGGGCCAACGTGGACCGGGTTGGCCCGTATACCCAGCTCTAAGGGTACTAGAGTGCAACCCTTATTTGACACTAATCTCTTTATCTCTTTTTAGGGTGAGTTGAGCACTTTCCAATAATTTAACAGGGAGTACACGAATTGTTCTTATGTAACTTTGGCCTTTATGCCTCACATAAAAAAAAGTACCAAAATCCTCTCTCGCTGTAGAGTGAAGACAATTTTTTTAGTCATTTTTTCTGGTTTTTTTTAAATTTTTAAGATTTCATTTGTGAATTGTGATTCATGCCTACCTTGTATTGTGATTCAAAATAATTTAATAGTGATATTTCAAAATAAACAATTCTTGTATTGCGTACCTTTTTTTAGCAAATTGGATTGCCCACGCGAAAGAATTGGGCTCATGAGTATTCATGTTTTTAATTCTGTTTTTTTAACTAAATGTGCCCGCGGACCAGCCCGTTAGCCCGCGGGCTAAATGGGACGGACGCGGACCAACTAAATTCAGGCCCATTTAATTCACGGGCCAACCCACCCCGGTCCGCAACGATGCGGGCCAACGTGGACCGGGCCTAAACGGACCGGGTTGGCCCGTATACCCAGCTCTAAGGGTACTAGAATGCAACCCTTGTTTGACACTAATCTCTTTATCTCTTTTTAGGGTGAGTTGAGCACTTTCCAATAATTTAACAAGGAGTACACGAGTTGTTCTTATGTAACTTTGGCCTTTATGCCTCACTTAAAAAAAGTACCAAAATCCTCTCTCGCTGTAGAGTGAAGACAATTTTTTTAGTTATTTTTTCTGGTTTTTTTTAAATTTTTTAGATTTCATTTGTGAATTGTGATTCATGCCTACCTTGTATTGTGATTCAAAATAATTTAATAGTGATATTTCAAAATAAACAATTCTTGTATTGCCTGCCTTTTTTTAGCAAATTGGATTGCCCACGGGAAAGAATTGGGCTCATGAGTATTCATGTTTTCTTTCCTGTTTTTTTAACTAAATGGGCCCGCGGACCAGCCCGTTAGCCCGTGGGCTAAATGGGACGGACGCTGACCAACTAAATTCAGGCTCATTTAATCCACGGGCCAACCCACCCCGGTCCGCAATGATGCGGGCCAACGTGGACCGGGTTGGCCCGTATACCCAGCTCTAAGGGTACTAGAGTGCAACCCTTGTTTGACACTAATCTCTTTATCTCTTTTTAGGGTGAGTTGAGCACTTTCCAATAATTTAACAGGGAGTACACGAATTGTTCTTATGTAACTTTGGCCTTTATGCCTCACTTAAAAAAAGTACCAAAATCCTCTCTGGCTGTAGAGTGAAGACAATTTTTTTAGTTATTTTTTCTGGGTTTTTTTAAATTTTTCAGATTTCATATGTGAATTGTGATTCATGCCTACCTTGTATTGTGATTCAAAATAATTTAATAGTGATATTTCAAAATAAACAATTCTTGTATTGCCTGCATTTTTTTAGCAAATTGGATTTCCCACGCGAAAGAATTGGGCTCATGAGTATTCATGTTTTTTTTCCTGTTTTTTTAACTAAATGGGCCCGCGGGCTAAATGGGACGGACGCTGACCAACTAAATTCAGGCTCATTTAATCCACGGGCCAACCCACCCCGGTCGGCAACGATGCGGGCCAACGTGGACCGGGTTGGCCCGTATACCCAGCTCTAAGGGTACTAGAGTGCAACCCTTGTTTGACACTAATCTCTTTATCTCTTTTTAGGGTGAGTTGAGCACTTTCCAATAATTTAACCGGGAGTACACGAATTGTTCTTATGTAACTTTGGCCTTTATGCCTCACTTAAAAAAAAGTACCAAAATCCTCTCTCGCTGTACAGTGAAGACAATTTTTTTAGTTATTTTTTCTGTTTTTTTTTTAAATTTTTCAGATTTCATTTGTGAATTGTGATTCATACCTACCTTGTGATTCAAAATAATTTAATAGTGATATTTCAAAATAAACAATTCTTGTATTGCCTGCCTTTTTTTAGCAAATTGGATTGCCCACGCGAAAGAATTGGGCTCATGAGTATTCATGTTTTTAATTCTGTTTTTTTAACTAAATGGGCCCGCGGACCAGCCTGTTAGCCCGCGGGCTAAATGGGACGGACGCGGACCATCTAAATTCAGGCTCATTTAATTCACGGGCCAACGTGGACCGGGCCAAAACGGACCGGGTTGGCCCGTATACCCAGCTCTAAGGGTATTAGAGTGCAACCCTTGTTTGACACTAATCTCTTTATCTCTTTTTAGGGTGAGTTGAGCACTTTCCAATAATTTAACAGGGAGTACACGAATTGTTCTTATGTAACTTTGGCCTTTATGCCTCACTTAAAAAAAAGTACCAAAATCCTCTCTCGCTGTAGAGTGAAGACAATTTTTTTAGTCATTTTTTCTGGTTTTTTTTAAATTTTTCAGATTTCATTTGTGAATTGTGATTCATGCCTACCTTGTATTGTGATTCAAAATAATTTAATAGTGATATTTCAAAATAAACAATTCTTGTATTGCCTGCCTTTTTTTAGCAAATTGGATTGCCCACGCGAAAGAATTGGGCTCATGAGTATTCATGTTTTTTTCCTATTTTTTAACTAAATGGGCCCGCGGACCATCCCGTTAGCCCGCGGGCTAAATGGGACGGACGCTGACCAACTAAATTCAGGCTCATTTAATCCACGGGCCAACCCACCCCGGTCCGCAATGATGCGGGCCAACGTGGACCGGGTTGGCCCGTATACCCAGCTCTAAGGGTACTAGAGTGCAACCCTTGTTTGACACTAATCTCTTTATCTCTTTTTAGGGTGAGTTGAGCACTTTCCAATAATTTAACAGGGAGTACACGAATTGTTCTTATGTAACTTTGGCCTTTATGCCTCACTTAAAAAAAAGTACCAAAATCCTCTCTGGCTGTAGAGTGAAGACAATTTTTTTAGTTATTTTTTCTGGGTTTTTTTTAAATTTTTCAGATTTCATATGTGAATTGTGATTCATGCCTACCTTGTATTGTGATTCAAAATAATTTAATAGTGATATTTCAAAATAAACAATTCTTGTATTGCCTGCATTTTTTTAGCAAATTGGATTTCCCACGCGAAAGAATTGGGCTCATGAGTATTCATGTTTTTTTTCCTGTTTTTTTAACTAAATGGGCCCGCGGACCAGCCCGTTAGCCCGCGGGCTAAATGGGACGGACGCTGACCAACTAAATTCAGGCTCATTTAATCCACGGGCCAACCCACCCCGGTCGGCAACGATGCGGGCCAACGTGGACCGGGTTGGCCCGTATACCCAGCTCTAAGGGTACTAGAGTGCAACCCTTGTTTGACACTAATCTCTTTATCTCTTTTTAGGGTGAGTTGAGCACTTTCCAATAATTTAACCGGGAGTACACGAATTGTTCTTATGTAACTTTGGCCTTTATGCCTCACTTAAAAAAAAGTACCAAAATCCTCTCTCGCTGTAGAGTGAAGACAATTTTTTTAGTTATTTTTTCTGTTTTTTTTTTAAATTTTTCAGATTTCATTTGTGAATTGTGATTCATACCTACCTTGTGATTCAAAATAATTTAATAGTGATATTTCAAAATAAACAATTCTTGTATTGCCTGCCTTTTTTTAGCAAATTGGATTGCCCACGCGAAAGAATTGGGCTCATGAGTATTCATGTTTTTTTTCCTGTTTTTTTAACTAAATGGGCCCGCGGACCAGCCCGTTAGCCCGCGGGCTAAATGGGACGGACGCTGACCAACTAAATTCAGGCTCATTTAATCCACGGGCCAACCCACCCCGGTCGGCAACGATGCGGGCCAACGTGGACCGGGTTGGCCCGTATACCCAGCTCTAAGGGTACTAGAGTGCAACCCTTATTTGACACTAATCTCTTTATCTCTTTTAGGGTGAGTTGAGCACTTTCCAATAATTTAACAGGGAGTACACGAATTGTTCTTATGTAACTTTGGCCTTTATGCCTCACTTAAAAAAAAGTACCAAAATCCTCTCTCGCTGTAGAGTGAAGACAATTTTTTTAGTCATTTTTTCTGGTTTTTTTTAAATTTTTAAGATTTCATTTGTGAATTGTGATTCATGCCTACCTTGTATTGTGATTCAAAATAATTTAATAGTGATATTTCAAAATAAACAATTCTTGTATTGCGTACCTTTTTTTAGCAAATTGGATTGCCCACGCGAAAGAATTGGGCTCATGAGTATTCATGTTTTTAATTCTGTTTTTTTAACTAAATGTGCCCGCGGACCAGCCCGTTAGCCCGCGGCCTAAATGGGACGGACGCGGACCAACTAAATTCAGGCCCATTTAATTCACGGGCCAACCCACCCCGGTCCGCAACGATGCGGGCCAACGTGGACCGGGCCTAAACGGACCGGGTTGGCCCGTATACCCAGCTCTAAGGGTACTAGAATGCAACCCTTGTTTGACACTAATCTCTTTATCTCTTTTTAGGGTGAGTTGAGCACTTTCCAATAATTTAACAAGGAGTACACGAGTTGTTCTTATGTAACTTTGGCCTTTATGCCTCACTTAAAAAAAAGTACCAAAATCCTCTCTCGCTGTAGAGTGAAGACAATTTTTTTAGTTATTTTTTCTGGTTTTTTTTAAATTTTTTAGATTTCATTTGTGAATTGTGATTCATGCCTACCTTGTATTGTGATTCAAAATAATTTAATAGTGATATTTCAAAATAAACAATTCTTGTATTGCCTGCCTTTTTTTAGCAAATTGGATTGCCCACGGGAAAGAATTGGGCTCATGAGTATTCATGTTTTCTTTCCTGTTTTTTTAACTAAATGGGCCCGCGGACCAGCCCGTTAGCCCGTGGGCTAAATGGGACGGACGCTGACCAACTAAATTCAGGCTCATTTAATCCACGGGCCAACCCACCCCGGTCCGCAATGATGCGGGCCAACGTGGACCGGGTTGGCCCGTATACCCAGCTCTAAGGGTACTAGAGTGCAACCCTTGTTTGACACTAATCTCTTTATCTCTTTTTAGGGTGAGTTGAGCACTTTCCAATAATTTAACAGGGAGTACACGAATTGTTCTTATGTAACTTTGGCCTTTATGCCTCACTTAAAAAAAAGTACCAAAATCCTCTCTGGCTGTAGAGTGAAGACAATTTTTTAGTTATTTTTTCTGGGTTTTTTTTAAATTTTTCAGATTTCATATGTGAATTGTGATTCATGCCTACCTTGTATTGTGATTCAAAATAATTTAATAGTGATATTTCAAATAAACAATTCTTGTATTGCCTGCATTTTTTTAGCAAATTGGATTTCCCACGCGAAAGAATTGGGCTCATGAGTATTCATGTTTTTTTTTCCTGTTTTTTTAACTAAATGGGCCCGCGGGCTAAATGGGACGGACGCTGACCAACTAAATTCAGGCTCATTTAATCCACGGGCCAACCCACCCCGGTCGGCAACGATGCGGGCCAACGTGGACCGGGTTGGCCCGTATACCCAGCTCTAAGGGTACTAGAGTGCAACCCTTGTTTGACACTAATCTCTTTATCTCTTTTTAGGGTGAGTTGAGCACTTTCCAATAATTTAACAAGGAGTACACGAGTTGTTCTTATGTAACTTTGGCCTTTATGCCTCACTTAAAAAAAGGTACCAAAATCCTCTCTCGCTGTAGAGTGAAGACAATTTTTTTAGTTATTTTTTCTGTTTTTTTTTAAATTTTTCAGATTTCATTTGTGAATTGTGATTCATACCTACCTTGTGATTCAAAATAATTTAATAGTGATATTTCAAAATAAACAATTCTTGTATTGCCTGCCTTTTTTAGCAAATTGGATTGCCCACGCGAAAGAATTGGGCTCATGAGTATTCATGTTTTTAATTCTGTTTTTTTAACTAAATGGGCCCGCGGACCAGCCTGTTAGCCCGCGGGCTAAATGGGACGGACGCGGACCATCTAAATTCAGGCCCATTTAATTCACGGGCCAACGTGGACCGGGTTGGCCCGTATACCCAGCTCTAAGGGTATTAGAGTGCAACCCTTGTTTGACACTAATCTCTTTATCTCTTTTTAGGGTGAGTTGAGCACTTTCCAATAATTTAACAGGGAGTACACGAATTGTTCTTATGTAACTTTGGCCTTTATGCCTCACTTAAAAAAAGTACCAAAATCCTCTCTCGCTGTAGAGTGAAGACAATTTTTTTAGTCATTTTTTCTGGTTTTTTCTAAATTTTTCAGATTTCATTTGTGAATTGTGATTCATGCCTACCTTGTATTGTGATTCAAAATAATTTAATAGTGATATTTCAAAATAAACAATTCTTGTATTCCCTGCCTTTTTTTAGCAAATTGGATTGCCCACGCGAAAGAATTGGGCTCATGAGTATTCATGTTTTTTTCCTGTTTTTTTAACTAAATGGGCCCGCGGACCAGCCCGTTAGCCCGCGGGCTAAATGGGACGGACGCTAACCAACTAAATTCAGGCTCATTTAATCCACGGGCCAACCCACCCCGGTCCGCAACGATGAGGGCCAACGTGGACCGGGTTGGCCCGTATACCCAGCTCTAAGGGTACTAGAGTGCAACCCTTGTTTGACACTAATCTCTTTATCTCTTTTTAGGGTGAGTTGAGCACTTTCCAATAATTTAACAGGGAGTACACGAATTGTTCTTATGTAACTTTGGCCTTTATGCCTCACTTAAAAAAAAGTACCAAAATACTCTCTCGCTGTAGAGTGAAGACAATTTTTTTAGTTATTTTTTCTGGGTTTTTTTAAATTTTTCAGATTTCATTTGTGAATTGTGATTCATGCCTACCTTGTATTGTGATTCAAAATAATTTAATAGTAATATTTCAAAATAAACAATTCTTGTATTGCCTGCCTTTTTTAGCAAATTGGATTGCCCACGCGAAAGAATTGGGCTCATGAGTATTCATGTTTTTTTCCTGTTTTTTTAACTAAATGGGCCCGCGGACCAGCCCGTTAGCCCGCGGGCTAAATGGGACGGACGCTGACCAACTAAATTCAGGCTCATTTAATCCACGGGCCAACCCACCCCAGTCCGCAACGATGCGGGCCAACGTGGACCGGGTTGGCCCGTATACCCAGCTCTAAGGGTACTAGAGTGCAACCCTTGTTTGACACTAATCTCTTTATCTCTTTTTAGGGTGAGTTGAGCACTTTCCAATAATTTAACAGGGAGTACACGAATTGTTCTTATGTAACTTTGGCCTTTATGCCTCACTTAAAAAAAAGTACCAAAATACTCTCTCGCTGTAGAGTGAAGACAATTTTTTTAGTTATTTTTTCTGGGTTTTTTTAAATTTTTCAGATTTCATTTGTGAATTGTGATTCATGCCTACCTTGTATTGTGATTCAAAATAATTTAATAGTGATATTTCAAAATAAACAATTCTTGTATTGCCTGCCTTTTTTTAGCAAATTGGATTGCCCACGCGAAAGAATTGGGCTCATGAGTATTCATGTTTTTTTCCTGTTTTTTTAACTAAATGGGCCCGCGGACCAGCCCGTTAGCCCGCGGGCTAAATGGGACGGACGCTGACCAACTAAATTCAGGCTCATTTAATCCACGGGCCAACCCACCCCGGTCGGCAACGATGCGGGCCAACGTGGACCGGGTTGGCCCGTATACCCAGCTCTAAGGGTACTAGAGTGCAACCCTTATTTGACACTAATCTCTTTATCTCTTTTTAGGGTGAGTTGAGCACTTTCCAATAATTTAACAAGGAGTACACGAGTTGTTCTTATGTAACTTTGGCCTTTATGCCTCACTTAAAAAAAAGTACCAAAATCCTCTCTAGCTGTAGAGTGAAGACAATTTTTTTAGTTATTTTTTCTGGGTTTTTTTAAATTTTTCAGATTTCATATGTGAATTGTGATTCATGCCTACCTTGTATTGTGATTCAAAATAATTTAATAGTGATATTTCAAAATAAACAATTCTTGTATTGCCTGCATTTTTTTAGCAAATTGGATTTCCCACGCGAAAGAATTGGGCTCATGAGTATTCATGTTTTTTTTCCTGTTTTTTTAACTAAATGGGCCCGCGGACCAGCCCGTTAGCCCGCGGGCTAAATGGGACGGACGCTGACCAACTAAATTCAGGCTCATTTAATCCACGGGCCAACCCACCCCGGTCCGCAATGATGCGGGCCAACGTGGACCGGGTTGGCCCGTATACCCAGCTCTAAGGGTACTAGAGTGCAACCCTTGTTTGACACTAATCTCTTTATCTCTTTTTAGGGTGAGTTGAGCACTTTCCAATAATTTAACAGGGAGTACACGAATTGTTCTTATGTAACTTTGGCCTTTATGCCTCACTTAAAAAAAAGTACCAAAATCCTCTCTCGCTGTAGAGTGAAGACAATTTTTTTAGTCATTTTTTCTGGTTTTTTTTAAATTTTTAAGATTTCATTTGTGAATTGTGATTCATGGCTACCTTGTATTGTGATTCAAAATAATTTAATAGTGATATTTCAAAATAAACAATTCTTGTATTGCGTACCTTTTTTTAGCAAATTGGATTGCCCACGCGAAAGAATTGGGCTCATGAGTATTCATGTTTTTAATTCTGTTTTTTTAACTAAATGTGCCCGCGGACCAGCCCGTTAGCCCGCGGGCTAAATGGGACGGACGCGGACCAACTAAATTCAGGCCCATTTTATTCACGGGCCAACCCACCCCGGTCCGCAACGATGCGGGCCAACGTGGACCGGGCCTAAACGGACCGGGTTGGCCCGTATACCCAGCTCTAAGGGTACTAGAATGCAACCCTTGTTTGACACTAATCTCTTTATCTCTTTTTAGGGTGAGTTGAGCACTTTCCAATAATTTAACAAGGAGTACACGAGTTGTTCTTATGTAACTTTGGCCTTTATGCCTCACTTAAAAAAAGTACCAAAATCCTCTCTCGCTGTAGAGTGAAGACAATTTTTTTAGTTATTTTTTCTGGTTTTTTTTAAATTTTTCAGATTTCATTTGTGAATTGTGATTCATGCCTACCTTGTATTGTGATTCAAAATAATTTAATAGTGATATTTCAAAATAAACAATTCTTGTATTGCCTGCCTTTTTTTAGCAAATTGGATTGCCCACGGGAAAGAATTGGGCTCATGAGTATTCATGTTTTCTTTCCTGTTTTTTTAACTAAATGGGCCCGCGGACCAGCCCGTTAGCCCGTGGGCTAAATGGGACGGACGCTGACCAACTAAATTCAGGCTCATTTAATCCACGGGCCAACCCACCCCGGTCCGCAATGATGCGGGCCAACGTGGACCGGGTTGGCCCGTATACCCAGCTCTAAGGGTACTAGAGTGCAACCCTTGTTTGACACTAATCTCTTTATCTCTTTTTAGGGTGAGTTGAGCACTTTCCAATAATTTAACAGGGAGTACACGAATTGTTCTTATGTAACTTTGGCCTTTATGCCTCACTTAAAAAAAAGTACCAAAATCCTCTCTGGCTGTAGAGTGAAGACAATTTTTTTAGTTATTTTTTCTGGGTTTTTTTAAATTTTTCAGATTTCATATGTGAATTGTGATTCATGCCTACCTTGTATTGTGATTCAAAATAATTTAATAGTGATATTTCAAAATAAACAATTCTTGTATTGCCTGCATTTTTTTAGCAAATTGGATTTCCCACGCGAAAGAATTGGGCTCATGAGTATTCATGTTTTTTTTCCTGTTTTTTTAACTAAATGGGCCCGCGGACCAGCCCGTTAGCCCGCGGGCTAAATGGGACGGACGCTGACCAACTAAATTCAGGCTCATTTAATCCACGGGCCAACCCACCCCGGTCGGCAACGATGCGGGCCAACGTGGACCGGGTTGGCCCGTATACCCAGCTCTAAGGGTACTAGAGTGCAACCCTTGTTTGACACTAATCTCTTTATCTCTTTTTAGGGTGAGTTGAGCACTTTCCAATAATTTAACCGGGAGTACACGAATTGTTCTTATGTAACTTTGGCCTTTATGCCTCACTTAAAAAAAAGTACCAAAATCCTCTCTCGCTGTAGAGTGAAGACAATTTTTTTAGTTATTTTTTCTGTTTTTTTTTTAAATTTTTCAGATTTCATTTGTGAATTGTGATTCATACCTACCTTGTGATTCAAAATAATTTAATAGTGATATTTCAAAATAAACAATTCTTGTATTGCCTGCCTTTTTTTAGCAAATTGGATTGCCCACGCGAAAGAATTGGGCTCATGAGTATTCATGTTTTTAATTCTGTTTTTTTAACTAAATGGGCCCGCGGACCAGCCTGTTAGCCCGCGGGCTAAATGGGACGGACGCGAACCATCTAAATTCAGGCCCATTTAATTCACGGGCCAACGTGGACCGGGCCAAAACGGACCGGGTTGGCCCGTATACCCAGCTCTAAGGGTATTAGAGTGCAACCCTTGTTTGACACTAATCTCTTTATCTCTTTTTAGGGTGAGTTGAGCACTTTCCAATAATTTAACAGGGAGTACACGAATTGTTCTTATGTAACTTTGGCCTTTATGCCTCACTTAAAAAAAAGTACCAAAATCCTCTCTCGCTGTAGAGTGAAGACAATTTTTTTAGTCATTTTTTTCTGGTTTTTTTTAAATTTTTCAGATTTCATTTGTGAATTGTGATTCATGCCTACCTTGTATTGTGATTCAAAATAATTTAATAGTGATATTTCAAAATAAACAATTCTTGTATTCCCTGCCTTTTTTTAGAAAATTGGATTGCCCACGCGAAAGAATTGGGCTCATGAGTATTCATGTTTTTTTCCTGTTTTTTTAACTAAATGGGCCCGCGGACCAGCCCGTTAGCCCGCGGGCTAAATGGGACGGACGCTGACCAACTAAATTCAGGCTCATTTAATCCACGGGCCAACCCACCCCAGTCCGCAACGATGCGGGCCAACGTGGACCGGGTTGGCCCGTATACCCAGCTCTAAGGGTACTAGAGTGCAACCCTTGTTTGACACTAATCTCTTTATCTCTTTTTAGGGTGAGTTGAGCACTTTCCAATAATTTAACAGGGAGTACACGAATTGTTCTTATGTAACTTTGGCCTTTATGCCTCACTTAAAAAAAAGTACCAAAATACTCTCTCGCTGTAGAGTGAAGACAATTTTTTTAGTTATTTTTTCTGGGTTTTTTTAAATTTTTCAGATTTCATTTGTGAATTGTGATTCATGCCTACCTTGTATTGTGATTCAAAATAATTTAATAGTGATATTTCAAAATAAACAATTCTTGTATTGCCTGCCTTTTTTTAGCAAATTGGATTGCCCACGCGAAAGAATTGGGCTCATGAGTATTCATGTTTTTTTCCTGTTTTTTTAACTAAATGGGCCTGCGGACCAGCCCGTTAGCCCGCGGGCTAAATGGGGCGGACGCTGACCAACTAAATTCAGGCTCATTTAATCCACGGGCCAACCCACCCCAGTCCGCAACGATGCGGGCCAACGTGGACCGGGTTGGCCCGTATACCCAGCTCTAAGGGTACTAGAGTGCAACCCTTGTTTGACACTAATCTCTTTATCTCTTTTTAGGGTGAGTTGAGCACTTTCCAATAATTTAACAGGGAGTACACGAATTGTTCTTATGTAACTTTGGCCTTTATGCCTCACTTAAAAAAAGTACCAAAATACTCTCTCGCTGTAGAGTGAAGACAATTTTTTTAGTTATTTTTTCTGGGTTTTTTTAAATTTTTCAGATTTCATTTGTGAATTGTGATTCATGCCTACCTTGTATTGTGATTCAAAATAATTTAATAGTGATATTTCAAAATAAACAATTCTTGTATTGCCTGCATTTTTTTAGCAAATTGGATTGCCCACGCGAAAGAATTGGGCTCATGAGTATTCATGTTTTTTTTCCTGTTTTTTTAACTAAATGGGCCCGCGGACCAGCCCGTTAGCCCGCGGGCTAAATGGGACGGACGCTGACCAACTAAATTCAGGCTCATTTAATCCACGGGCCAACCCACCCCGGTCGGCAACGATGCGGGCCATCGTGGACCGGGTTGGCCCGTATACCCAGCTCTAAGGGTACTAGAGTGCAACCCTTATTTGACACTAATCTCTTTATCTCTTTTTAGGGTGAGTTGAGCACTTTCCAATAATTTAACAAGGAGTACACGAGTTGTTCTTATGTAACTTTGGCCTTTATGCCTCACTTAAAAAAAAGTACCAAAATCCTCTCTGGCTGTAGAGTGAAGACAATTTTTTTAGTTATTTTTTCTGGGTTTTTTTAAATTTTTCAGATTTCATATGTGAATTGTGATTCATGCCTACCTTGTATTGTGATTCAAAATAATTTAATAGTGATATTTCAAAATAAACAATTCTTGTATTGCCTGCATTTTTTTAGCAAATTGGATTTCCCACGCGAAAAAATTGGGCTCGTGAGTATTCATGTTTTTTTTCCTGTTTTTTTTAACTAAATGGGCCCGCGGACCAGCCCGTTAGCCCGCGGGCTAAATGGGACGGACGCTGACCAACTAAATTCAGGCTCATTTAATCCACGGGCCAACCCACCCCGGTCCGCAATGATGCGGGCCAACGTGGACCGGGTTGGCCCGTATACCCAGCTCTAAGGGTACTAGAGTGCAACCCTTGTTTGACACTAATCTCTTTATCTCTTTTTAGGGTGAGTTGAGCACTTTCCAATAATTTAACAGGGAGTACACGAATTGTTCTTATGTAACTTTGGCCTTTATGCCTCACTTAAAAAAAAGTACCAAAATCCTCTCTCGCTGTAGAGTGAAGACAATTTTTTTAGTCATTTTTTCTGGTTTTTTTTAAATTTTTAAGATTTCATTTGTGAATTGTGATTCATGCCTACCTTGTATTGTGATTCAAAATAATTTAATAGTGATATTTCAAAATAAACAATTCTTGTATTGCGTACCTTTTTTTAGCAAATTGGATTGCCCACGCGAAAGAATTGGGCTCATGAGTATTCATGTTTTTAATTCTGTTTTTTTAACTAAATGTGCCCGCGGACCAGCCCGTTAGCCCGCGGGCTAAATGGGACGGACGCGGACCAACTAAATTCAGGCCCATTTAATTCACGGGCCAACCCACCCCGGTCCGCAACGATGCGGGCCAACGTGGACCGGGCCTAAACGGACCGGGTTGGCCCGTATACCCAGCTCTAAGGGTACTAGAATGCAACCCTTGTTTGACACTAATCTCTTTATCTCTTTTTAGGGTGAGTTGAGCACTTTCCAATAATTTAACAAGGAGTACACGAGTTGTTCTTATGTAACTTTGGCCTTTATGCCTCACTTAAAAAAAGTACCAAAATCCTCTCTCGCTGTAGAGTGAAGACAATTTTTTTAGTTATTTTTTCTGGTTTTTTTTAAATTTTTCAGATTTCATTTGTGAATTGTGATTCATGCCTACCTTGTATTGTGATTCAAATAATTTAATAGTGATATTTCAAAATAAACAATTCTTGTATTGCCTGCCTTTTTTTAGCAAATTGGATTGCCCACGGGAAAGAATTGGGCTCATGAGTATTCATGTTTTCTTTCCTGTTTTTTTAACTAAATGGGCCCGCGGACCAGCCCGTTAGCCCGTGGGCTAAATGGGACGGACGCTGACCAACTAAATTCAGGCTCATTTAATCCACGGGCCAACCCACCCCGGTCCGCAATGATGCGGGCCAACGTGGACCGGGTTGGCCCGTATACCCAGCTCTAAGGGTACTAGAGTGCAACCCTTGTTTGACACTAATCTCTTTATCTCTTTTTAGGGTGAGTTGAGCACTTTCCAATAATTTAACAGGGAGTACACGAATTGTTCTTATGTAACTTTGGCCTTTATGCCTCACTTAAAAAAAGTACCAAAATCCTCTCTGGCTGTAGAGTGAAGACAATTTTTTTAGTTATTTTTTCTGGGTTTTTTTAAATTTTTCAGATTTCATATGTGAATTGTGATTCATGCCTACCTTGTATTGTGATTCAAAATAATTTAATAGTGATATTTCAAAATAAACAATTCTTGTATTGCCTGCATTTTTTTAGCAAATTGGATTTCCCACGCGAAAGAATTGGGCTCATGAGTATTCATGTTTTTTTTCCTGTTTTTTTAACTAAATGGGCCCGCGGACCAGCCCGTTAGCCGCGGGCTAAATGGGACGGACGCTGACCAACTAAATTCAGGCTCATTTAATCCACGGGCCAACCCACCCCGGTCGGCAACGATGCGGGACAACGTGGACCGGGTTGGCCAGTATACCCAGCTCTAAGGGTACTAGAGTGCAACCCTTGTTTGACACTAATCTCTTTATCTCTTTTTAGGGTGAGTTGAGCACTTTCCAATAATTTAACCGGGAGTACACGAATTGTTCTTATGTAACTTTGGCCTTTATGCCTCACTTAAAAAAAAGTACCAAAATCCTCTCTGGCTGTAGAGTGAAGACAATTTTTTTAGTTATTTTTTCTGGGTTTTTTTAAATTTTTCAGATTTCATATGTGAATTGTGATTCATGCCTACCTTGTATTGTGATTCAAAATAATTTAATAGTGATATTTCAAAATAAACAATTCTTGTATTGCCTGCATTTTTTTAGCAAATTGGATTTCCCACGCGAAAGAATTGGGCTCATGAGTATTCATGTTTTTTTTCCTGTTTTTTTAACTAAATGGGCCCGCGGACCAGCCTGTTAGCCCGCGGGCTAAATGGGACGGACGCGGACCATCTAAATTCAGGCCCATTTAATTCACGGGCCAACGTGGACCGGGCCAAAACGGACCGGGTTGGCCCGTATACCCAGCTCTAAGGGTATTAGAGTGCAACCCTTGTTTGACACTAATCTCTTTATCTCTTTTTAGGGTGAGTTGAGCACTTTCCAATAATTTAACAGGGAGTACACGAATTGTTCTTATGTAACTTTGGCCTTTATGCCTCACTTAAAAAAAGTACCAAAATCCTCTCTCGCTGTAGAGTGAAGACAATTTTTTTAGTCATTTTTTCTGGTTTTTTTTTAAATTTTTCAGATTTCATTTGTGAATTGTGATTCATGCCTACCTTGTATTGTGATTCAAAATAATTTAATAGTGATATTTCAAAATAAACAATTCTTGTATTCCCTGCCTTTTTTTAGCAAATTGGATTGCCCACGCGAAAGAATTGGGCTCATGAGTATTCATGTTTTTTTCCTGTTTTTTTAACTAAATGGGCCCGCGGACCAGCCCGTTAGCCCGCGGGCTAAATGGGACGGACGCTGACCAACTAAATTCAGGCTCATTTAATCCACGGGCCAACCCACCCCGGTCCGCAACGATGCGGGCCAACGTGGACCGGGTTGGCCCGTATACCCAGCTCTAAGGGTACTAGAGTGCAACCCTTGTTTGACACTAATCTCTTTATCTCTTTTTAGGGTGAGTTGAGCACTTTCCAATAATTTAACAGGGAGTACACGAATTGTTCTTATGTAACTTTGGCCTTTATGCCTCACTTAAAAAAAAGTACCAAAATACTCTCTCGCTGTAGAGTGAAGACAATTTTTTTAGTTATTTTTTCTGGGTTTTTTTAAATTTTTCAGATTTCATTTGTGAATTGTGATTCATGCCTACCTTGTATTGTGATTCAAAATAATTTAATAGTGATATTTCAAAATAAACAATTCTTGTATTGCCTGCCTTTTTTTAGCAAATTGGATTGCCCACGCGAAAGAATTGGGCTCATGAGTATTCATGTTTTTTTTTCCTGTTTTTTTAACTAAATGGGCCCGCGGACCAGCCCGTTAGCCCGCGGGCTAAATGGGACGGACGCTGACCAACTAAATTCAGGCTCATTTAATCCACGGGCCAACCCACCCCGGTCGGCAACGATGCGGGCCAACGTGGACCGGGTTGGCCCGTATACCCAGCTCTAAGGGTACTAGAGTGCAACCCTTATTTGACACTAATCTCTTTATCTCTTTTTAGGTTGAGTTGAGCACTTTCCAATAATTTAACATGGAGTACACGAATTGTTCTTATGTAACTTTGGCCTTTATGCCTCACTTAAAAAAAAGTACCAAAATCCTCTCTCGCCGTAGAGTGAAGACAATTTTTTTAGTTATTTTTTCTGGTTTTTTTTTTAATTTTTCAGATTTCATTTGTGAATTGTGATTCATGCCTACCTTGTATTGTGATTCAAAATAATTTAATAGTGATATTTCAAAATAAACAATTCTTGTATTGCCTACCCTTTTTTAGCAAATTGGATTGCCCACGCGAAAGAATTGGGCTCATTAGTATTCATGTTGTTAATTCTTTTTTTTTTTAACTAAATGTGCCCGCGGACCAGCCCGTTAGCCCGCGGGCTAAATGGGACAGACGCGGACCAACTAAATTCAGGCCCATTTAATTCACAGGCCAACCCACCCCGGTCCACAACGATGCGGGCCAACGTGGACCGAGTTGGCCCGTATACCCCGCTCTTAGGGTACTAGAGTGCAACCCTCGTTTGACACTAATCTCTTTATCTCTTTTTAGGGTGAATTGAGAACTTTCCAAATTAAACAAAACAAAAAAAAATTGGTACAATGGTGTTCCTAACCAATGCTATATCTTTTTTTTTTTGGACAAAACCTATGCTATTTTCTTTACAAAGTATTCCTATACCTTCTAGTGTCACACTAATTTCTCCATGAACGATACATTTAGACCTTAATTCACAACAGATATCTCCAATTTTCTGAACTTCTCTTCGTTCACGAGCAAAGCTAACTTTCCCTGGTGGGCAGTGCTCATTTTCTCATATATGTCCAATTTTTCTTTTTCTGAAGCATTCATTTTTAATGATTTATGTTTATATTCTAAATTTCAACAAAGCTAAATGAAAAACATACAAAAATGAAAAATATGACATTGAAATATGGAATTCCTTTTAAATTGGATATAATATACACTCTCTCTCAAGGGAGAGGAGAAGCAAGAGCAAATTTTGAGGTTTTATACTTTTATTTGGATAACCCTTTAAAAAAACATTTAAATAACAACATTAAATTCTGAGTTTGTTTTTTATGGTTGAACTATCTAAAAATTAGTGTGACAAATGATTTGATTCCTAAATTTAGATGTGATATCTTTTGATTCCTAAGTTTAGATGTGATATCTAAATTTAGATGTTGACAACTTTACTGATTGTATGGCAGAACTGAATATCTTAAATTCTTAATCCGCTTACTCAAATGTTTTGACATTCCTACTCCTATCCACATTCATGTTCCACAAGAATGCCATAAACTGTAAGTACATGGAAAAACACGAAGCCAAATTGATAGTAAAAATAGGTGGCCGATCATAATACTGCTGCAAGTTAAGAGAAGCATTAATTTGGGAATTGTTCAAAACTATAATGCACGACTCAAAATATTTGTCATTTTTGAGTAGTTAGTTACATAATCCAGCTTCCCACTGTAACTAAGATTAGCGAACACAAAAAAACCTCATTTTCTTTGTTTCTTTAGCACCTAAAGGGTTAATTATAGAGAGGGCGGGGTCAGCTGAACTGTGCCAGGGATTATAGCTTTAGCCTTTTGATTTGTTAGGAGAAGCAGGAAAAATTAGCAAAAGATGATAACTAGTTGAGTTGGTTGGGTCAATAGGACTGATGAGGCCATATGAAGAACTCAGCTGCTGATGTTGGCAGAGCAGTCAGTCCAGTTGCATTGGTGGAAGTTACAGCAGACTCTGCAGTGCCATCGTTGGTACCATGAAAATGTTGGAAAAGGTTATGATGATAATATGCTGTTGTCGAATCAAACGGAATTCCATAAGGGATAGAAGCAACTGGCTGATGAATGGCCGAGAAATTGATGCTGTTACTCACGGTTCCACACTGTGGGTTCTGCTGACTATTGCTCAGAGGAGCTTTCTGCTCTGATTCTAAGGAACGCTTCAAGCGTTTAGCTGCCCCACCAACTGGAAGAGAACTCTTCATTATAGCTTCCACATCATATCTATTCATCTCAAAATTGGTTACTGCGTTTGCACCTCTGAATTTTATGGCAGCAATATCGTATGCCTCTGCTGCTTCCTCTTCAGTTGCTGTTACCATGTGACATGGATTACATTATTATACATAGAAAAATGATAAATCAATATTTAACAAAGAAAACACAACTGTTAACTACAATAAAGTTCTAGATAAGAATAATGTTTGAAATAGGACTGTTCCAGGTCCACCTTGATGACATATGTAATCATCAGTATGAACTTACTTATTAACAGTCATAAAATCTATCTATTCTGATTATCTTTCTGTTTTTGGTCAAGAATAAAAGCATGTTGTCAAACTTGATCATTTAGACTTTGTAATAATCCATTAAACAAATCCAAAGATTTTTTATAACATGTAACCATGGAAACAAAAATATTTACCGAATGTTCCCAAATACAGATCTTTGTTTCCAGCAACACGGCCAATTCTTGCTTGCCATCTACCTTGTTGGTGATGCCTGCAGTATCCAATAAGTATTAAACCATAAGACCAAGGGCACATAAGTGAGACAACACTAGCAAAATGCTAATGTATAATAAATATGTTAAATCATTTTAAATTACAAACCTTGTAACACCCCTATAGATGGAAGCTCCTCTGGAAAAACCACTACTTTTCCTGCCAGAACAGAAATCTAATTTTTAGTAGCTGCATAGTAGTACAGTTCTAAATTTTAATAGGCCAACTCAGGCTATCGAACCTTCTCAGTGATGCAATAAATTCTTGCTTTGTTACATGCTTCATCTCTTCCAATTCCTTTGTATAGTTGGAAACCTGAGAAATAAGAGGATAGAAATAAGGTAAGTGACTAGTTCCAATACTGGTCCATGTACAATCTCAGTTATTATGCACTAGACACCTAGGCTAAGAGAGCTGTTACAAGGTCACACACTTATTCTTGCCACGTTGGTTAGAAGATCCCAAATTAACTTTCTTGGCACCGTAGCCTCAACTTTTTGAGTAACAAGTAAAGCATATTTCTTTCACACCAGAGGTTAACCAGTAACCATGTTCCTTTTTAGCGAAAAATTATTATGTATATGCTTGCGCGTGCTTAAATATGAATTAAACAATATTCTTTCACTAGAATATCTCATTCTGCAGTACCACTTGAAGGTTTTCAGTCCTGCTATAGACGTAGGATTTCATGTACACAGGCCACTAACATTGATCAAAACTGAACACGAGAAAAGACTCTTACAGGGAAGTTGGTGGTAGCGGTGGGACCCCAGTACTTTAGAGCTGCCAAATCATAGGCCCTCGCGGCCTTTTCTTCCTTGTCATATCCACCTGATAACCATGACAATATACTACGTTACAAAACCATCTCTCTAAAACAATGTAACAATACATAAGCTTCAGATAGCTAGGTAGAGAATCAAATTAAAAAAGAAAAAAGAAAACTAACTGAAAATACTGCTTACCCAGATAAACTGTAGGAGAGTCAAAAAGATGAATGACAGCGAGAAATGCACCAAGTCACGTTCCATGCAAAGGAAAAGCCAAATATCAAATATCAGCTTAAGGAATAGTCAAAATTATCTGCCAAAATTTACTTTTCTAATCTAAAAATGCCAATGACCAAAACAAAAGTGATCCTATGCTTGCCAATCGCCGCGGTGCATGCGCACAAGCAAGCTTTATTTTTTCCCTCTCTCTCACGCCTTTTATAGCTGCTACGTAGGATAGAAAACAACTGTACATTGGATGAGATCCATCAACCCCATCCTCTTTTCTTACTACAAGGACTCATCGAATTTTTACTATACCAAAAAGTTAACACTATTAACAAAAAAAAAAAATGAATTGTATCTGTTGTAAAGTAGTAATTTTGAAATTTCTTTTTCCTTTTGATAATTTTTCAATAATCCCAGCGCATTGTCAAAGACATATCCCGACACTTGAAAAACAGGCGGAAAAAAAGAAATGCCCAATTGCCTAATTCTCATTGGATAGATTATAGACAAAAGGCTTTTTTTCCTTTTCTTGCTTTCTTCCAATAATAATATATATTTATGTTATTTTGTCTCTGCAACATAAGATCTAAGAAATCCCGTGAGTTTGTTTCAGAACGAAGAGGACATTATTCTGAGAAGGGCCCAGACTCCCACTGTCAAAAACCTTTCAGCTAACAGTGGAACGCTCCACCACCTCAGTGTAAGCAAAGTACAAAATTCAATACGGGAGTGATGGGTGATGTGGTCAAACGCAGCTTTCCCTGGCACTGGCAAGAAAGCAAAAGCAAAAGATGAAAAAAGCCCTCATAACACACAACAACAATACCAGTGTTATGACTTATGACCAAAGAGGGGATTAGAATAGACATGGTGGCGTCAACACCAAAGGAGTACGGAAGAAGGCCAGGGAGAGGAAAGGAAGGGATGCACAGTGAAATGAAAGAGATTAAAATGTCTGAGCTGCAGACAAGAAAGCAAAGGCACCCGACTCACATGGGGCAAAATGGCGGCACATTGGATCAAATCAATTGAAAGAAAATTGCAGAAACACAGTGTATGAAGTAACAAGTACCCGAAGCATTAGTGTAGCTTAGTAGTACTAGTATGCATCTATATACCACCCTTATCAGTCAATCATAAAAAACACTGTTAAGAAAGTAACCCAACCCCAGGTGTCCTACCACACTCCAACCATTAATGCACCTTCAATGCATGCAAGCCACTTTTCAGTGTTACAGAATCAAACCCTCCATTACTCTCTTTTATTTTTCTTCTCATTTTTATTAAAAAAAACAGAGAGAGAATAGCAAAGAAAAAGACCTTGACGCCCTTTCCTAGCCTGACCCTCCCTTCTACAGCTGTTATCCCATAGATGCGCTTCATATCTACCCGTCCATCGGTGTCTGCAATAAAAGATCATAATCTAGCATGAAATAGATGTGAGTGTGAGAAAAGAGGCCAAATCTATGACTTCCCACACCAACACCATGGCTTGGATGGTCAATCACTACTCTCTTTTCAACTTCCAATGTGCCAAAAGATCCTTTGGCTTGGAAAAAGAGAGAACCTTCATTTCATATTTCATACACATGATATAACACACAAAAACAGAAGGAAGAGAAAAATTAAATTAAATTAAAAAACCGCGTTCACACAAAGCATGATAGAGAAAAAAACTGAAATCAAATTTGGTACCTGGTTACACCTCTGTAAATTGAAGTTCTCTGGCCGAAGGTATCGGCTATCTTCTTCGAGCTGTCGGAATCAGCCGCAACGAGAGTCTCCTCGGAGCTCTGCGCGACGGCAAGGGACAAAGTCCCGGTCGCGGCGGCGGCGGTTGCAGAGAAGGCTAACTCGTTGGCAGAAGACTCAATAGAGTGAGTCCCGAACTCGTTGGTGCAACCTGGTTGCGTTTTTCCGATGGAAGCAGAGTCATCAACCTCTGAGCCAGAGTTGGTAGAGAAAGCTTGGAAGGCAGCAATAGCCTTGAGATCTTGGTGGTCACCACCGAAGTAAGCAGAGCCATGGTGATGGTCATATATGTGAGTGAGGGAAGAATCCTGAGTCTCCGTCTGGCTATCGCCTAGAAAATCCTCAAGCTTCGGTGGCGGCGCGTGGTTCACGTGCTGCGAGTGCGAAGAGTCCATGAAAAGAAGCGACGGTGGTTGTTGCTCTACCCTGTTACTGTGGTTCAGATTTTGCTCCACTTGCGCACCGTATAGTAACTGAGACTTGGGGTTTCCCCACCCTGCAAGCACAAAAATAAGGCTCAGTATATACAAAACAACAAACGTTACAACAGAAAGGTAGCTAGCTAACTATTTCACGTGGGTCGGTGCGGTTATAATGAACTAGTAGCTTCTATTAATTGAGAAACGACGTTACATTACGCTGCACTGCACTTACCATTGGCGTACAAATTGTCAAGGAAGTAATGATGGGAGGAAGTAGCGGAGGAAGCGGCGTCGTATTGAACGAACTGAGGCATTTCCATTGGCGAGAGCGAAACGATAGCCAGTTAGAGTTGGTAGTAGTAGTAGCACGAGCCATTGAGAATCGAAATCAAAGATTGAGTTGCGAAATGCGAAATGCAAAATGAACTCCTCTCAATCCTGGATCAACAACAGTTTATAGCACATAACAAACAAAAAAGGCCAAAAACTGAAACAAACAACCTCTTTTTTTTCTCTCTCTCTCTATTTCTCACTCAGTCACACATCCTGTGGGGCGGGGCGTGGAGTGGAGTTAGAGTTACTACTCTTTGAACAAACAGCTACTACACCATGCGGGTGTAGGGGGCTAGTGTATTAATTTAATAATCGGAGAAAAATAAAACAAGCGTTTTGGTTTTGGGGGTGAGGAATTAGAGGAAGAGAAGCAGGTGAATGCATGCAAGGAAGGAAGCTCGTTTTCAGAGAGAGAAAGAGAGTGAGGTTATTATAAGAGCAAGAGTTTCAGCGTAAAAGCAGAGGGATTGATTCGAGTTATAGGCAGGGAAACTAGAAAGCCCCAAAAAATAAATAAAAATAATTAATTAAAATATTGAAGAGAAGTGACTTTTGGCTCTGCGCGGAAGAAAATTTGTCTGAAACACGGTCGCGAAAGATCCGGGCTTGCGAAAAATTGAAATTGGAGGATTTGTTTGATAGGGTTCGTTTCGGAGACTGTCACTCATTTACCGAAATGCCCTTCGGTTTCTTCTTACTTTTTTAAGTAAAAAAATTAAAAGTGTATTAAAATGGTTTTGGCATTTCACACACTTGTCTTACATGCACCTCTCCCGGAACAGGTTTGCCTCCAGTAACAAAATTCAAACCCGTAACTCTTGTTCCCCCACTTTCTTATTTCTATTTTTCATATTAATCTCGAAAAGAGGTAGCAACTGATATACGTTTGTACAGATAATAAGTTTAATTTTTATACTATTATTTGTAAATTTCATATGTTTTTTAGCAAACGTTCTTGCTTTTTTAATAGTACAACCGTTAACCAGAATATCTTATATATAGGATGGAACATAACATATAATTTAATGATAACTTTGATAAAAACATGTTCAAACTTACGGTTTTAATACAAAATCTCTGGTATAAAAAATTAAGTGGGGTTTAAGAGTGTGGCTGTGTGTAATATCTTTTTCTGTCTTCTTTTAAGTTTGTATGTATCAAACTTCAGTGATTTACATGGCCACTGATTAACATGCATAGAATGTATATTTTAATCAGATCCAATTTGGGATTATTGTGATCCACAATTAATATTTCATTTTGGCTAAAGTCATATCCTAAAGTCTTGACATTATTATGGAAAGACAAATGAGTGACTGTGTTCTTGTACCACTTGTCCTTTCTTAAGGCTGAATCAGTTGATTAATTTGTAAACATGAACTTTAGAAGTTAAGCCCCTGGGTGGCCGTGAGTTCTTAGTTTTTTGTTTTTAAAAATTTTAAATTAAATTTTATAGCTCAAATCAATAATTGAAAACTTATTTTTGTGGTTTTCAAAACAAACATTTTGAAAATCATGATTCAAATTTTTAAAAAATAAAAACTGAAAATTCACAACCATCACGAACGGCCCCAAGAATTAGTTTAATGCATATATAAAATATTAGTTTGTTAGACCAAAAAAAAGAGATTGTTTCGGTTTTATATTTTTGTATGTTGGTTTGCATAATTGCAGAGATTTTGAATGTATATCACAATGTACATAATTTGTATATTTTAATTAATTAATTTTACACGCACAGTAATTTTATCAAGTTTGGCAACACATTGATTGTTTGTGTAAAAATTTTATTGATAATTAGATTTTTCAGTGTAAAAATATACTACACAATCATCTAAGAATATGTCATCATATTATTTAACGAGTTTATATAATAATATATGAGACATCATTCATTAAATGATGTCGTAATACACCATTGAAGTCAATATAAAAATTTTATACACTTAAATAATTTATAACAAATTAATGATATATTAGTGAGAATGAAAAAAAAAATTATATTGTTATCCAATAATGCATTATCATATGATTTATTAAATTTAACTAATAACATATATATGAGGTGTCATACTTATTAAACAATGTAATAACACACTGTTAGATGAATATGTGACACTTTTTTTTAATCAGTATATACTAATTAAACTTCAATTTAGTTTAGTCCTTATCTATAACTAAGGAAAGTATTGTTTTTGCATTCTTCATTATTTTTAAATATAGAGCAATGCTATATGATTTTTTTGGTAAAAAATAAAAAAATTATTTAATTTAATATTTTTAAGGATTGAATTAACGTTGATATTTCTTTGCAAAAATTAATTAAATTAAATAATTTTTATTTTTTGAATACAATATATAATTTTCTTAAGACTAATATAATTGACTTCAAATATTTTTATACCAAAATGAGGGTTTATTTTTATCTATTCACGTTTCTTTCGTACCAATTAATTTATACACATCACTTTAGAATGAATCAGCATTTCTCTTTGATATCACATGTACGCACAATCTTGTGAAAAAAAAAACATATATAAAAATATTTTTTAAAGAAAATTGAAAACAACTCCAATTAAACTTCAAAGATAAAATATCTCTTAATATAGTTAGTATTGAATAGAGATCATGTACGAGAGACAACTTACATCCACATCAACTAATGTATACCTTGCCGTTTAGGTAGATTCAATGTCGGAGTTGTAGGATTCAGATTATAAATATACATATACGTGCGCTTTGGAAACAATTTATAGTCACCCTTTCAAAGAAAAATAAGTTTAAATTATACATTCCTACTTTTAGCAAATTAAACGATCATTACTATCATTGTTTGAGTTAAAACGGGTTGAGAGATAAGAGCATATTCCGGTTCAACGAAAGGAACTTCTCGTACTTTAATTTGTCACATAGAAAGCATCATTACATATTCAACTAAGCTTAATGCAAATATGATTATTACTTCCAATTCAATAAAAAAAGAAGTCCAAAAAAAATCAAAACAGGAAATCTAACATCTTGTCATAGATGTTAACAGTGTGCATGGTTTTAAAGAAAATAAAAGGGATAAAAATAACGAGACCGCTTATTTCATTTGACAGAAATGGAAAAGGGAAAGGGAAGAAAAGTGGCATCAGTTTTCTCTTTCTTTTCATTATTTTCGTTTTATCCAAACAAATTATAAATTCATTAATTCACACTATTCTCTTTTGAAATTATTCTTTTAAAAAACATGCATGGGAAAAACTGTTTCCCCTTACTTATATAGATCCATCATATTCAACTCAGATTAATTGGAATATAAATTTAATATAATTCTCAGGTATAAAAAAAGTTTAACTATTATGCACTGTCGGTGTGTAAAATGATTTTACACAGATATCCAATGACGTGTTGTCACATCATTTAAGGAATATAATACATTTGCATTTTAAACTCATTAAGTGTCCGTTTGGTTTACAGTTGAGTAAAATTGATTCTAGAAATGAATGGTTGAGATGGATGATGCACACTTTACGTAGTATGTTGGACGGAAGTGATTTAAAATCAATTCTGCAGAATTGATTCTAGATGGTTTAAAATCTAAACCAAACGGACACTAAATGATGTGTCAATACATCATTGGATGACTATGTAAAATAGTTTTACAGTGTATAGTTATTAAATTCATATAAAAAATGTAAGATAAATTCATATAAAAAAATGTAAGATAAAAATATTATTATTCATAATAAAAATTTTCTAAACGTATGCTTAATAAGCAAGACTAAAATACCCAAGTGGGTGTATGTATAAAAGAAGAAATAATAATTAATAAGCATTGTAGTCAAACTTGATAGCTAGCAGTGGAGTAACCGATGATACGAGAGGCCAGTGCATTGCTCCCTAGGCAAAACATCAAGCTATCTTTTTGGACAAATTATAAAGTAATTCGAGAGGGATTACTCTCAATTATTAAGATTTGATTAAAAAATTTATTAAATAATATACTTAGTTCAACCTAATAGCAAATATAATCATACATACTATGTGTTAAAATTGTATTAAAAAAATGGTTGTAGGCATAGTATATAACAACTTTTCTCCTTTTTGCCTCTTGCTTCCGAAGAAATGGCAACATCAAGTTTGTGTGGACAAATGAAAAAGCAAAGTGAGACGCACACTGCGGTATAGCACTAGACCAGTGGCCGAGAAAACGGGAAGCATGAGCAGTAAAATGCTTGATTCATCACCCCCTAGCTATAGCATATATAAGACCAAGTTTAATATTTGTCACTATGGAACGGATGTGGCACTTTTAAGATAAAAATCAATCGACTCGGGCCGGGAAACATGAGTGCATAAAGCAGTGCCGACGAATACGCATCATCCTCAGCATTCTACCGCATCTACACCGGCACCACCACCACCACCTACGCATCCCTTCCAAGCATCCAATGTTAATTACTTTTAAATTAACCACCTTCTCTGTTTTTGTCCCCTTACATATTTTAATTTAATTAATTAATTCCATTCATAGTTAACGTAAATAATTTTTGACCCATGCTAATCGCCTCAGTTCAGCATACATATATGTAGCGCAACATATGTTCTTGTACATGTGCGTATCTTAAATATGTTTTTAATTTCTAAAATATAGTTGAGATTTGATTTTAATTCATGTAATTTAAAATAAATAAATTTGATTCCTCAAAAAGTAAAAATCTCTTTTTTTATTTCTTATCGATAAAAAATCATAGTTAATCCGTAACAAAATATGTAGTAAAATTGTGTAATAAAGATTAAAGTGATATATTTTTAATTTTTCAAGAATCAAAATTATTGATTTTAAATTATAGAACTAAAATAAATTATTAACTATATTTTAAGAACTAAAAATATAATTAACTCTAGAATTAAAAATGAAAACTTCAAGCTAAAACAAATTAAGTAAATTGTCGATGTTTGGCCGGCACTTTTTTCTTTTTATATTTTTAAGATTATGAGATGCATATGATTTTTTTTAGAGATAATAAATTCATACAACCAAAACATACAATAACTCATACCGCACACTTTTTCTCTTAATATCTCTCCATCACATCACCTATCCAATCTCACATTTATCTCTCTTCTTTTTTTTCTCTCCTTATATCTCTTAGTTGAATTGTTGTATGGTTGTATGAATTACATTTCTCTTTTTTTCACCACTTACTGGTATGTTTCAGTAAACTTAAATATGGCTGATATAATTGTAAATTATTAATAAACCCAACCGCCCCCTTCTTGTTTACGGCCAGATCCATGTATACGGTCAAGAAATTTATGTTACCGATGGAAGTAATTATATAAGGCGTATGAATCGGTTCATTATAATAGTAGTAATTAACTGCTTGCATGACCGTGTGCTTGATTAGAATATAAAAACAATAATTATTGGAGTCATTGAGGTGTGATCCGTTCAAAGCTCATACCGTAAGTTTAGTTTTTTTCATTTTTTTCAAGAAAAAAAGTGAAATCTTTTGTTTTAAGAGTGTATTGCTAATATTTATCAATGAAAATTCCCCTAGTCATTCCTAGTGTACATATTGAATGTTTGAAAACTTAAAATAGTTGAATTCTTTTTTTGTTAATATTAATTCTTGTATATATATCATGAGTTAACTGTGTTCAGTGACTTAGGGAAAATCACTACTGATTATGAAATCTTGTAATATAATCTTATAAAACATCACGCGATATATAAAAAGATAAATAATTAATTAACTATATATTGTTTATTAAAAGTTTACTTTTTATAATTATATATTATATATGAATTAAAATTATAATTATTAATATATTTACAATAAATTTAACTCAAATCATGAAAGTCACAACTAGAAAATGTGTGTATACACACAAATATATATATTACAGATGTCTAATTCACAAAAGAGATTGATCATGGAAATAAAGTAGAGATTAAAAATTGTGTGTGATAAAATTAGAAGTTCTACGTATGGATAATAAAATTTCAAAATAAGAGTGAAAAAGCTAAGTACCTAAGGTTAAGTAAAAGGGAAAAAAAAAAGAAGAAAGTTTTAGTCAACTGCGGAAAGAAAGAATCTTGGCTCTTGGATTTTTTGGTGACTCATCCGGGCAACCCTGGGAAGACATTAGAAAAAAGGGCAAAAATCTCAAGTATGTTACCTCGTCAGCTAACACTCCTTAATTATCAATCTGGGGGGCAACTGATCATGATCTGACCGAGAGTCACTCGGCCGGGTTGGTACCTAGGCAGATACCTAGGCCGAGACACAAGTCGCTTCCCAGGACGAGACCCAAGTCATCCCCTAGCCGAGATACAACCCATGGATAGGAAACAAAATCTCGTCATAGGTAGGATCATCCCAGCACCCCTGGACATCTCGGACCCCGGATGAGGACTAAATACCTGTGGTATCCGGCTAACCCAACCCAGGCTACCTATAAGGTCACATCACATTTAATGTGTCTCATGCCCCTCTGATACTGGTGGCATGGCCACCAACACAAGTAACCAGATTAGGTGACTGACTATTACAGGGGATTACGGCCGATGGTGACAGGCGTAATCATCCTTACTCCCTCAGCTACGAGCCTACCCCCGCTACAGTAGCTAACCACGGTAGCATGTATATATGGGAAGGCCTCCCCTCAAGGCCAATGTAATTTTTCTCTACTCACTACTCACTCTCTTACTCTCACTAATTTGGGCGTTATAGTGCCTTCTGCAGGTACCTCCCACCGTGCTCCCCCGTCTGAGACTACCCCATTGGAGACTAGGATCCTCCTCTAACCGTCGCTCTCATCCCGGATCCATACCTTGGATCCTAGTGCTTACCTCGGCCACGATCAGTGACTTATAGTCTTGCCAATGCATTTAAGAAGATTGAGAATTTTGAACAAATAATCCTTTTCAGTTAGGTAAATATAGAAGACATGCATAGGGATAATATTTTCTTTTACACTAAAGTCCTTTTTTAAGGTCAATTTCAGGTTGAATTGGGTTTCATACTTGTATTATTTGTATAAAATTAAAATTCATGCTCCTGATTTTTTATGAAAATAAATATTTATTTCGTATAAAATAAAATAAAAAAACTCTATATATCTCATATATGCGTTAAAATCGCCTTTTATTATAAATATTTTTTGCAATTTTATTTTAAATTTTAGAATTTATCATTCATAATGATCATATTCGACTTGAGCTACATTATGAAAAGAAAAACTATAATATAATTATGGGAAATATTAAGTTAATGAATTAAAATTAGAAAAATTTATTGGATATATAACATTTAGTATTATAAATGCAATCAATATCGTGATTTTCAATACATAAAGACTTACTATATATGAATTTCTTAACCAGTGTACTTAGGGTACTCCTAAGCAAGATCCTATAATTATTACTATCTTCAGTTCTATTTATAAGACCTTATCACTCCAGCACACATATTAAGAAAAAATACTATTTTAATATATTGATTTTAAAGAAATTTCTCTAACTTACAAATTTACCCTTATTTTAAGTCAAATTCTATTTAGTCCTCCACATTAACAAAATCTTGCAAACATAAAAAATTCATTAATAACAAAGTGTAAAGATAGAAAAGAATTAATAAATGATTTTAAAACTTTATAAATAATCTTATACTCGCTCCATCCCATTTTATTTGAGGTTGGGTATAATAGAGATGTGGGGAGGCGGATACAATTAAGATTTAGTTTTAATTAACATAGCTGTGTGAACAAAACAATATGTAGTCTCGAAATTGGACTGTATCTCGCAGCATTAACTGCTTGTACTTATTGAACTTGACTTTGATTTGATGATTTTACTTCTTCCAGGAATTACTTGACCCTCAATTAAACCGCACCTACTACCTATATCTATATGTCATTGCTTCTGTCTCCTTTAATTAATTTGTGGTCAAGACTCAAGAGGAAGCAGTGCATAGGCACACGTAGATGGAAGGCCCAAGAGATATATATGCACGTATTAGTGGGTAATTTGTTGGGTCTTCGGTGCAAATCCGACGCAAGCAAACTAGTTTTTTTTTTTTAATTTTATTAAACGATTATAGTATAATGTATTGTTTGTTTTGCAGGGGAATGGGTCCCTTTTTATGACGATAGTCACTGTGCGTGAGACGTGGCCTCTCGTTGCGTTTGTTGATGGAGACACTTGGTTGGCACACGGCACAGTTATATTGTATTGTGGCACCTTCTTTTTGTTTTTCTTCTTCCGATCGAGTACTTCCTAACCTTTCGTGTTGGCTATGTCTATCATTTCCATGCCTAAGCTAACCACAACCTTCCAACTTAGCCCATGCCCATCTCGTTGTTTACTAGCTAGCTCCTCATCAATCATCATACTGTGCAAAATCGGCCGTTATTTGAGCTGGCTATATATATTATATTTAAATTCATCAATAGTAATCACATGTGTCATCCTAATGAGAATTTCATTTGGTGTGTCGTCAATCATTTGAGAATGGAAGTTTGGAATAGCGTTCTTTTTTTTTTTTGTCAATTGGAAGTTAGAATAGCGTTTAAATTCGCAATTTTAGGACGATAAATGCGAACTCTATATGGAGCAGAGTTAAATTGAATGCTTTTCCAAACATGCACTGAGTGGATAATTATTTCATTCTCATGTGCAATTCATTAATTGGAATAGTTATTGAGCGGATACAAGCCGTTTTAATTATACAAGATTATGTTAATTAGCATAAAAACTTCACGTCTAAATCAATTAATTCCATGTTTGGGGTTAATTTTTGTTGTGGCTTTGATTTGTTTTGAACTTATGTTAATTTAGATACTATTTATGTTAGTTTTAAATAAAATAAAGCAAGCTTCTCTGGACAATGTCTGGGCAATTAAAGTTGTGTTGCAATTGTTCGAGTTAGTGGCAGGTTTGAAAGTCAACTTCATAAAAGCAAGTTGTTGGGTGTCAATGTTGACATAAGGTGGTTGGAGATCATGGCTCAATTTCTGAATTGTAAAGTTGGGGCTTTCCTTTGCCCATATTTGGGTTTACTCATCGGAGCCAATCCTAATAGGTTGACAACTTGGCAATCTGTTATTCGGGAGGTGGAACATCGGCTGTCCAAGTGGAAGGGTAATCTTTTGTCCTTTGGTGGTAGACTCTTGCAATCCATCTTGAATTCAATCCCGATCTACTTTCTTTCTTTTTTTCAAGGCTCCCACAGGTATCATTTCTAAATTTGAATCTTTATTTAAAAAACTTCTCTGGGGAGGGGATTATGAGCATAGAAAATTAGCTTGGGTTGCTTGGGATGATATATGTAAAGGTAAAAAATATGGGGGGTTGGGTGTGAAGGATTTGAGAGCTTTCAATTTGGCTATTTTAGGGAAATGGAGATGACGGTTGTTAGTTGAGAGAGGGAGCCTATGGAATAGAGTATTAACATCTATTTATGGTGAGCCTACTGTGAGAAAAGATTGTGGAAGAAAGGGAGTATCTACCTGATGGTATGATCTTTGGCATATTGAAGAATGTGAGAGGATATCATGTGACTGGTTCTTTAGTAAGTGTATTAGAGTGTTGGGGAATGGGAGGAGTGTTTCTTTTTGGAGAGATCCTTGGTGTATACCAGTTCCTTTTTGCGAGAGGTCTGGTAGATTATTTTCCATTACTACAAATAAAGAGGTGTTTGTTGCTGAAATGTTTAGGCTTAGAGAGGGTGTATCTGGGTGGTCTTGGAATTGGAGAAGACAACTTTTCCAGTGGGAGATATAACAGTTATCATCTTTGTTGCTGGATTTGGGATTGGTACAGTTGAATGAAGGAGTGGAAGATTCTTGGACTTGGTTAGCGGATTCTACTGGTGTTTATTCTGTTAAGTCTGCTTATCAAGTAATTGTTAATGAAAATATTTCAGCTGTAATGCCGATGCACAGATTTATTTGGTGTTCCTTGGCTCCTTCCAAAGTCTCATGTTTTGCGTGGAGGGTGATGTTGGATTGAATCCCATCAAAGGCTAATCTGGTTAAGAGGGGAATTGTACAATTTTCTGACTCTGGTTGCTTATGGTGCAAGCATGAATCTGAGACTTTTCTCATTTATTTTTTGAATGCCCATTTGCTTATCATATTTGGATGTTGTGTCTTAACTGGTGTGGATTCCATTCAGCTCTATCTAACAACTTTATTGGTCGCTTTGAACAATTTTTGGGTATATTCATGAGTAATGACAAGATGAAGCGTAGGTCTTCTGTTATTTGGTTATCTGTCTTATGGAGTTTGTGGTTGTCTCGGAATGAAGTTGTTTTTTCAACAAATTTGCAACAACACTTGAGCTTTTGGATTTGAGTAAATTACGCTCTTGGAAATGGCTGCGTGCTAGAGATAATTCTTTTTTCTTATGCTTTTTCCTGTTGGTCTGAGGAACCAGCAGCTTGCATTAACTTGCATTCTGTTACAAGATAATGCCCCGACTGTCCGCTTGTGTATGTGGTGTGCATTATTTCACTGAATAAATGCTTGGTTATTGGTAGGATAATGCTTTGGTTGGAATTGGAAATCATTCACACGGTTCTACTAGCTTGTGGCCTTGGATCTACTTCTTTATGTTTCTAATGCTTTATTTTGCTCCTTTTCTTTTATTTGATGGTTGTTTGTTTTACCACCTTCATTTGTTTACCTTTTTGTATTTTGGGTTAGAGTACTCCTTGTACTCCCTATTAATAAACTTCTTTGCTTAGAAAAAAAAAGAGTGTGCACTGACAGTGTATAAAGTTTTACAAAGACGGTTAATCACAACGCTTGATTTATGGTAAGTTTGTTGACTTTACTAATTAATATTTTAAAAGTCATATAAATGAAGAATCATGATTAAACGTCAGTGTAAAACTCTTTTACACTGTCAGTGCATGCTAATTAAACTCTAAAATAAAATAATTTTAATAAAACATTTTATTAAAACATTTAATTTAAAAATAACTTTTAAGTTAAAAAATAAAATTGCCAAACAACTTTACTTTATATTTAAAGGTCTTATTTTTTACTTCAGCTTAAAAGCAATTTATAAGTCGAACAAAAGTCGGGCCAAACGAACCCTAAGTATACCAAAGAGTTGTGGCTCAGTTGGCAACACAGTCTGAGATTGTGGGAAGAGCTCTCGGGTTCGATCCCCACTAAACACATTCTTCGGGAGGGGTGAGGAGCCTTAACTGTGACTAGGGGGAACAGGCCAGACCGCTCGTTAGGGGCCTACTACTCGGCCTACATCAGACTCGGGCCAGGTCAGACCAGGCCAATTTATTAAATAGAGCAGGTCAAGGCTTTTTCAAAAGCCTATATAACAAACAGGCCAGGTTTTAGGCCATCGAAAAAGCCTTTTGAGCCTATCAGGCCGGTCTATTTAACAAAATATAAATTAAATATTAATATTTTTTATATTGTTATTATTATAAAGATTTTTTTATTACTTTTACTTATAATTATATACTTATTAGCTTGTATAAACATTTAAGTATGTTAAAAACTTGAGACTATAAGTCTATTCATATATATGCTTATGATATATTCAAGTGTCTTACTATAAAACGGGCTTTAAACAGGCTTTCAGGCCATGTCAGGCTTTAAATAAGTCAGGCTAAGAACATAAAACAAAGCCTATGTCAGGTAAACAGGCTAGGCTCAGGCCATGGATTTAAGGTGCGGGCCAGGCTCAGGCCTTAGAAAGCCTAGTTGGGCTCGGTCTTTTCCCATCCCTAACTGTGACTAAGCCCCGAATAGGATTGCCCCTGGTAATATGGGATCCCTATGGTTTACACAAAAAAAATCAATTAAATATTATTATTATTATTATTATTATTATTATTATTATTATTATTATTTATATCACACATTACACATATACAATAATAATGGATAACTAAGATATAGACCTTATCTAGTTGTGTTTGACGTGTGTTACGTGACACATACAATACAAACGTAATTATAATGACAGGTGGCTATGTTGGGTGACGACTGAGTTCTTGAATGGTGTGAGGTGCTCAGGCTTTTTCAGATCATCGTTTAGCATTGAAAAAGGGTGTGTCAATTATGTTGTTGAGAAATTTAGATGTATCTGCTGGTATGTGTAATGGGGCTCGACTTATTGTCCCTGAGCTTGGTGAAAATGTAATCGGAGCAATTATAGTGACAGGTGGCTATGTTGGGACCAAAGTGTACATACCAAGGTTAAATCTGATGCCTTCTGATAACATGAGTCCTATCAAGTTTCAACGACGTCAGTTTCCGATTAGTGTATGTTTCGCGGTGTCAATTAACAAAAGTCAAGGACAGACATTATCTCATGTTGGTGTTTTCTTGACAAGACATGTGTTTAATCATGGACAATTATATGTTGTTGTGTCTAGGGTGAAGAAAAAATCTGGGGCTAAAAATAATGATTTGTGATGGTGACGGTATACGAATGACAACAACAACGAACATTGTGTACAAAGAAGATTTCCAAAAGATTTGATCGTTGTAGATTATGGGCTACCCTACTTTTCATTCCTCTTATAATTTGTTTTGGTTTTATCCATTGGACTTCAATATTTCCATTAAGATGAATTGTCTTGTTGCATCATATGCAATAAAATTGGAGCTACCCATTATACTTTTTGTTATTTGCCGTGAACACGCTTCAATCATTGTCTAATATCCAAATTATTGGTGTCAAGGTAATTAAAAATATAATAATCTAAATAAAATATCTTCATTGGATCCCATTTAAAATATATTTATTATTATAATTTTTATCACAAAATTATTAATCAAAATTGCATTTCGCTTGAAGTTAAATAACGATGGCAAAACTATATTTAATTTACTCTATCAAAAAAATTTGATAGGTGAAATGTACATTTAAAATATTTATATATGTTGTTGAACCTAGATTTATAGGATTGGAAGAAAAGAGATCCAATTAAGAAGTCATTGTCCAGTGCGAATCACGGTTTAACACTAGTACAATACAAACGTACTTTTACCTTTATTCTATGCAATATATATATTGAGTAATAAACTAGCAATATATATTAAAAATAAAAATAAAAAAGTTAATATTTTAAAATAATACTTTAAAAGTTTACAAAACTCAAATATATAATGATATTAGCATAGGAGAATAAAAATATTGTTCTATATTATATGTCGATCACTATTAAGTAATTGATATCTTACTACAAATTCTCAAAAAAAAATATTATTAAATTACTAATTAAATAAATAATTAGGTGACATAATAAAGAAATATATTGTTATAGCATATTAATAATAATATTGTGGTATAATTGATTTATATAAGGGATTTATTATAACTGTTTATATTAAAAGACAAATATTTTGAACTTGAATTATTAATTGATGAAAAATAATTATTTCAACCGTAATATTTAAATAGTAATGTTTTATATAATTTTAAATATATTCTATCTTTGTTTATAGTTTAAGTTTTGAGATACTATCGATTATTACATCATTTAAACTTTTAAATTTGATTTTTGTTGTTATAAATATTAATTGAGGAATATAATTATTAAATATAAATGATAAGATTTTTAATTTAAAAAAATATTCAATATAAAAAATTAAAGATTAAAATATCATAATATTTATATTTTAAATATCATTTTTAAGTAATTGAAATATATTTGAGTTTTTTTACATAATTTGAGGGGATGTTAAATAATATTGTAAGTATAATGTGTGAAAAAACACTCTCCAAAAATATCAAAGATGAGACATGATGACTTTTTAATTGAAAGAATGGAGAGATAGTGTTTTATTCTCCATATTGAGATCTTAATTATTATACAAAGAATTAATTGACACATTATATGTTATCAATTTAATAAATAATATAGTAAGTATATCATTAGATGATAATATAAAATTTTACCATATAAATTTATTAACTCCAATAACTTAATTTAAATAAAACCAACAGCAAATTTAGTTATTTCAGGCGATTCTTCCAAATCGTGGATTATACTTTTGGATTAATCATAAAACAGGAAGAGCTGTCATTGAGCTAGCCTAGAACAATTGTTATAATTATAACGGACATTGACTAAAACTTTGTCATGTAGCGTTTTATATAAAATTAGCGTCAATAATGCTTGCCATATTGTCATTGACGAAGTAAACTTACTTGTAAAACTGTAAACGTTATATTTTTTCTCTATTTTTTTTTTTACTTTTTACATAAAGTATAAGAGGAAGAAGTTCAGTTTGGTTTTTTGTTTTAAAATTTAATTGATCTTTTCCTTTTTTTTTGTGAGTGTTCACCTTTAATCCAAGTAAATAACAAATATCAGCATTGGGGGAGAAAATTTTCGACAAAAAAAAGGAGAAAAGTAAACAAATTTTAGAAGATTAAGTTTAATTATGTAAATCTAACCATTTTTTTTATTTAAAGAAAAATATCAAGAATATTAATTAGAAATAAAAAAAATATTTTTCTCTCCTTTTTCCTCCCAAAACCCATGAAAATACACCCCTATTATCTAAATTCATGCCTTTACATATTACTATATATTACACTCTAATTGGTTAAAGAACTCTATTTCTATCATTTTTATATTTTTAAATTGCATTGAGAGAAGTTAATGATATCAACTATAAATTTTTGCCTATTATAGTCAATATAAAAAAAATATGTAACTGAGTATATCACTAAAAGTGTATATATATATATATATATATATATATATATATATATATATGAAAAAATATATATAATTATCCTAAACTTTTACTCTTTTATAAATAGATCCGTGAGCTTTTACTTTGTTCTAATTCTCTTCTTATGCTCGGAATCTTGAAGGCTTTGTTACCGGGGACACTCCATGTCATCTTCCTACATCAAACAAGGTGACAATGATGTTCTCCATCCTACGTACTCCTATTAGTTACGTCAAGACCGATTTCTCTATCTTACACTTCTTGGATCATGTGATGCTGAGCCCATATTGTCATGTCCTCCGCTAATACGTCTGTTCACGCATGGCGTAAACTCCAACAGACCGATGCAAGTCGCTCTCGTTCCCATATCATGTCTCTCAAGGAACGCTTAAATTCCATTACTAAAGGCTCCTCTGTGAGTGACTATCTACGAATCCATTCCTAGTATTGGAGATGAGTTGGCCCTCAATTGTTAATCCCATTGATGACTTGGACCTTGTTACCCATGCCCTTAACGGCCTTGGTCCATATTTTCGAGAGTTCACTACTTCTATTCGTACTCATGACTCTCCCATTGGCTTTGATGAACTCTATGCCAAACTGATTGATTTTGAGATTTTTCTTCAACGTGATGAACACCTTACTTCACCAATCCCGATGACTGCATATTTTGCTAATCGTCGTTCCAACCATGGTCGTGGCAAGCATCCCTCAAATGGTGCTCTCTCATTTAGTAGGAAAAACTTTTTCATCAGATACCTCGGTAGCATGCCAATTTTGTGAGAAGAAGGGCCACACAGCCAAACAGTGCTACAAAAATCATTAGGGTATCTACCCAAGCAAAAATCCCACCGGCGGCTCACTTTTGGCAACCAGGACTCACTCTCCTGCCGTCTCCACCACTTGGTTGCTTGACTCAGGAGCCTCTTCACCATATCACTAGTGATCTTTCCAACCTGTCTATCGAGAATGACTATATTGGTACAGATCAACTTTTAGTTGAAAATGGTAAGATTCTTCCTATTACACATGTTGGTTCCACTACAATTCCAACTTCTACTCACCCTCTCCATCTTACCTCCATTTACATGTTCCTACAGTTACCCAAAATATTGTTTTTTGTTTCTCGGCTTTGCCAGACTAATGAATGTTTCCATTCAACTTTTTCCTTGGCATTTGAGGTGAAGGCATTGAGCACGGGGGCGATTCTGCTTGGCGAGGGGTGAACAAGGATAACGTGTAGCAAGCTTGCCTTCTTCCATCTATCCACAAACAACCTATTTTCATCTACAATCCTCCCTTCACCTTTGGCATCATCGTCTTGGTCACCCAGCCCATCGGACCTTCACCCATGCTCTCAAGTCAAGGCCACATTCCATTTAGTTCAGATTCAAGTTCATGTTCTGATTGTCTTTCAAATAAAAGCCATAAGTTGCCCTTTTCTAGGTCTAGTTTAGTCAGTACTCATCCGTTAGAATTTGTATTCTTGATGTATGGGGTCCCGCTCCTTTTCAATCAATAAATGGATTTTCTTACTATGTTTTGTTCATTATCACTTTTCTAAATATGTATGGCTATATCTCATTAAATTAAAATATGACGTCTCTTCAATTTTCTAGTTTTTAAATCATTAGTTGAGAATCAGTTTAACACCAAAATAAAAAAAATTTTACTCTGATAACGATGGTGAATTTGTTAAACTACGATCCTTTTTCTAAACTCATGGCATTTTTCACGTAACAACCTCACCCCATACTTCGGAACACATGGTCTGTCTGAACGTAAACATAGGCACCTTGTTGAAACTGCCTAGATGTCTCCTTCATCATGCCTCTTATACCCTTACCATTTTGAAGCTTTGCACGAAAAATAACAGCCTATCTCATTAATAGATTACAACACATGCGTTTTTTTCCAAAATGGAGAGGAGTGAGAGAGAGGAAGAGTGGACTTTGGTGAGTTCAAGAAGGCAGAAATTAAAGTAATGCGATCGAACATGGAGAGGACAAAAAAGGACTACGACCATCATATGATTCGGGTTTTTCTAAGGATCAAAAGCAACATGGAGCAGATTTGATGAATATCCGGCTTATTTTTTCACAAATTTTCGTGAGGAATATGGTAGTGCAGATCTTTGGAGAGTTTTTCCATGTGGGGGGACAAGGCGATGGACGTGTATATTCCCAAAAAGAGAGATAAGTGGGCGACTATTTGGTTTCGTAGGGTTTGCGAGAAAAAAACATGATATTGGTATGGAAAAAGTGGTTGAATCATATATAGATAGGTGTCCTTCAAACTTCGAGTCAGTCCTCCAGATTTCAGAGGAGGGTATACCTATAACACCATTGGCAGATCATCAATTTAATGTTTTATTAATTTAAAATAACTAAATTGATAGATATTTTCATTTAATTTTGAGACTAAGATATAGTAATATCTATTTCTCAGTTATTAAATCTTCGACTATTTATTTGCAGGAGAATATAAAATTCGAGTGAAGGTACAACTTGTGTACATTCAGTCATTCACAATATATAGCTTTGAGTAATGTCTAGCTTGATTCTCTTGACGCAGCAACCTGCAAGTTGTAAATTAGGTGACTAGCTTTGCTTGTTCTTGTCTACCCCTTTCATAACGGCATGTGACATCACACGTGGTGCACCCAGACAAAAGGAATGTGCAAACTGCCTCTGCTCTAACAATTTGGATACTTAAATGTTTATGTTACTTTATTGTTAAAATGAAAACGTGGCGCTGTGTTTTGCAACATGAATCAATTTCTTTTACTATTTCGTAGCAATATCTCTTCTCTCCTCATACCTGCCATTTTTCTTTTAATTTTTAAGTGTGTGAAAGATTAAAAAAGGAACAACCGAATTTGGATTTTGTTTTAGACTTTAGAAGCATGCTTTAGAGTTTGAAGTACACGTCTTTAACCCAAAACAATTCTAATATGCAAGCTTTCCTAACGTAGGGTGGCAACTTGAAGCTCGACCCTTAGCTATCTTTATAAGTTAGGAAAGGAAGAGAATAAAAAATTAAAAGAATAAATAAGAGAAGGGAAGAGCAAAAAAGAAAAAAAGTATGTTATCTAATTAACTTTATCTTTCTTATAAATTTCTAAAAATTATAGAAATTGCAATAATCATTAAAAATAAAAAATTACAACTCAAAATAAATGTGTTCTCGGATTAACTCAAAACCACGTTTCAAATGTCGATCAGAGCAAACGCTACTAAGAGTAGTTTCTGTTTGTGGATACAAACATGAATAGAGTGTAAACACACCATAAATTAACAATGAAAATTTCATTCCAAAATAAAATCATTAAAGAATATAAAAGTTTATTGAAATCGTTATCTTCGTTCCTTTTCCATCTCATGCAGCATAATTTGATTATTGAAAGGCTTGATCATTATAGGTGTGTGATTACTGATTAAAGTGATTGAACGGTGATGATGAGGGAGTAGATTCTTAAATTGAGAGTGGGACCAAGGGATCCTAATCATCGTTCTCATCTTCTTTCTGTAAAGCTTAAGCCCTGGCTTTTGACCGTTGACTGGGAGGCACGTGCACCGCATCCTTCTTTTCTTTCAAAATGAGCAACGATGATTTCGGCGACGCACGTGCACTCCCTTGTCCCGACATGTACTTAACATAATCATGCCTTAACTGTTCAACTTTATGTTTGTTTATTGCTCTCTGTCATTTTTTAAACTATCCTCCTTAAATTAATCCCGCTGTTAATTTTGGTGTAAGGCCACGTTAATGATATCATATAATTCAAGTGGTACCCACCTTGCACGTGACTTGCCTTCACTGTAACTTCAATTTAAAGCTTTTTTTAACCTCAATGAGAGAAGCAGTAGCTTATAGTATTAGTAATTTATTGTGATCACTGATAAGTATCACAGTTGTTGCCATACTCGACACCGCCATTGACATGCAGAGATAGAAAAAAAAATAAAACTGGTCTATGAAAGATTAATTTTGTGTTTATTTATTCTCTAGAACACACATTATATTAATTTAGTTCTTAAGTAACAAAGTGTTACATTAGTTCAATTTTTTAATAGAGGAGTGTTAAATTACACCTGTGTACGTTACACCAAGTATTACAATCGCTAATAACTACAAATTGAATATATTTTTTTAATCCAACTATTGATTATGTTTATTCATCATCATGATTATATATGTATCAAATTTCGTAAAATTTTGACACTAATAACTTGATAATCAAATGGTTGGATTTTCATATATTTCAAATGTATATATAACGTTAATCTTGAGACATCTCAATGACATATCAAATAATTTCGGATTAATGTAAAATTTTATATGTATGATCTATATGATAGTAACTTCCAATCCAACGATAGATTTAATACAATGATCCGTTAAAAAATTATTCAGCGGTGTAACAATTGGTTTAACTTACAACGGTGTAATTTAAACCCTCTTCTTAAATACTATAATTGATATTGTCAGTTATAAAAAGTTTATATCAATTTAATTCTCATGATATTGCAGTTTAGGAGGCATATAGAAAGTAATTTTTTTGTCCTGTAAATGAATCGAATTTTTTTTAGTCCTTAATATTACAAATAATTTTTTATATGTCTATAAATGTTTTTTTTTTAAATTCACACCAAACATTAATAAATCTATTAACTATAACATTCTTCTTCTTCTTTTCCTCCTCTTCCTCCCTTGTCATTGATATATTTTTCTGTGGCTTTGAAAAAAAAAGGAAGAAAGGTGTTGATTAGGAATCACAATCCATTACCTAGTGCAAGTAACAAGTGTTTTTTTTTTTTCTAGAGAAGAAAAAATGGGTAATTGAATTGGAACTTTTGTTAGCTTCTTTGTTTGGGTGTTTTGTTTTAGCATTACTACCTATCAAAGGCTACACATCCATATAAGTAGGCCATGATTTTATGTGTGGTGAAGGAAGGAGGAGAAGGAGGTAAGCATGGCAATGAAGCATGCACGTCAGAGTGGGTTTTGCTCTCCCCATTCCTCCCGGCCCAGTAAAAGTCGAAATGTGTTCGGGTTTAAAAAGAGCGTGTATAAAGTTATAAAATCCAACTCCATATATCCCCGTCGGGTTCGGGGAAACCTGTGGGATTTCACTCTCTCTATTTTTCATTTTTTTCTTTATTTTTTATAACTTAAATATATGTTTTTTATAAGTCATATATATCTAATATATTATAATTCAAATAATATGTAAATATAGACATTGATAATCCTAAAAATAAGAAACTTAAGAACTATTTTATATTTTAAGGAAATATATAAGTTTACATTTATTATTTAATTAGTATACCGGGGTAGGTTCTTATATACACTCCAAAACCACCCCGCTCTGTTTTCGGGGTCAACTTTTACTTAAACCCGGTCAAAAACGAGTTTCCCTGTCAAAGTCGGCGCAGAGACGGGCCAGTCTTTACAGGTTTGGGTTTAATTGTCATGCCTAGAAGGAGTAAAGGAAGGAAAGGGTGAGGATGAGCAGAAGAAGGAAGAATTCGAAAATAAAGGTTAAAGTTAAAATTATAACCGGGATGCATTAGAAAGAATTTCATTTGTAGGGATGTAAAAGGGAAAAAAAAACTTTTGTGAGGATTTAAAACAAAACTCGGTCCATTTACATGGACCAAAAACATATTCTACCTAAAAAAAATTAAATTTTTTATCTATAAATTATAATTTCATCCCATAATTAAAATGCTTTGAATTCGTTTCCATTTTATTACTAAAAACTTACACTATTTTTGAAATATCACTATAGAAAAGTTATTATACTTAATATTTTTGCATACACTATATTGTTAATGCAAGTTTCAATTGACTATCTAAAACTATTTTAAAATGTATATATAATCCACAAGCAAAAGAAATTTCGGACTATTTCAAATTAAAATAGATGATATCCATGCAATTTGCTCTATTTTGGTCAAATGCAATTTGCTCTATGCATCTATCCCATTTACACGAGGAAAGACCATTTCAAACAGGGCCCAATTAAAAAGGACCAAACGAAATCCGGTGTGTCCTTTTATTTTTGGGTCAAATCCGGTGTGTCCTTTAACCGCAAACAAAAGAACAAAAGAAAAAGGCCCCTTAAAATTGTAAATCTGAAGGGGTCCACTTCAATTGGACCTTTTAACGAAGAGCCCTCTCATGATCATAGGCTCACCACGGAACTTAGTTTGATAGAAAAAAGAAAACTGACATTAGGCTTACCAAAGAAAAAAAAACTGACATTTGTTGGTTATCTATACTATTAATAAAGGAGATGCTGAGATTTGGTGTCCACATTTCACTTTCCAAAATTACCCTTGATAACTTCCAATTTTCTAAACCGTAAATTGAAATTTGATAACTTCCCTTTACATCAACAACACCACTTATTCTCTTTCCCCTTTCAACCTCTCATCAACCTCCCTCATTCATTCCTCTGACAATAACTGCTATTTTCTTCATTCATATTTTCCTCGGGTGGAAGGGAAGGGGCGCCGCTGAAACTGCGGTGGCACGACGACATAGCCGCAGAAGCAACAGGATCAAAGTCGAGCGAACCGTGGGGGGGCGGGATTGGAGGCGCGAGATGGCACGGTTGGACAAGGTTCGCCTCTTGCGCGCGGTGGTGGTTGGGTCTCGGTTAGGGAGCGGCACGGATAAGGGACTACGGGGTGGTGTTCGATCTGCAGCTCGGCGACGATGGTGGATAAGGGCTCGAGCAGCGTGATAATGGGGCTTAGTTGCTGCATAGTGGTAGTCCGAGGGCGGCAACACTTGCCGCTGGGGTGTGGGATGGTGACGAAGGGGCATCTGTGAACGGAGGATCGATGAGGATGGGAGAGAGTGTCGCGGCGCTGGACGAGGAAGACGGAGGGACCCACAGAGGGTCTACCATGCCGTTGTGGGGTTTGTTGTGCGTTGTGCGGTCACAGCGACGGTGATGGGTGGCTTTGATGGTGACGGGTGGTGCGGCGATGGTGATGCTTGACGGAGGGGTGTCACGAACATGGTTCACCACATGGTTCCACTCTCTTCCTCTGTTTGTTTTTTTTTTCATTACTTTTTCTGATTTTTTTTTTGTTCTCAGATCTCTTTCATTACTAAAGAAATTATCTTGATAGTCGTTGTTTCATTCAGCACATATATGATATTTATTACTAATTACTAATTAGCTTAATGTGAATGTATATAATGTGTGAAAGATTATCAAGTTCAAGTATTTGTGCAAGTTGCAATAGTTATATAGACAATGGCCACTTCATGTGCATCTCTTTGGTATATGATATACTTTATATGAATTTTCTCTTATCTAATTCCATGTTAATGGCTTTGATTGATTAATGTAGTTGTCCCACTCCCACGTTAAGGCTTAGTTGTGGTTGTAATTCCCTGTTACTTACAAGCTCCCAATTTTGCAGTGTGGATTATATCGTCTTATCAAAGCCATGAAGGTGCATTCATATATTTTTCTATTGTTTAAAAATGAATTTTACAAAACATATGCAATGCAAATTGTAAGTACGCACAAGTTCAAGCATGACCTTTGTGATTTCTTTTGCATAATCTCAAGCCTGAGATCATGGTTTAGTGTTTAACCTCTGATTTCTTTGTGCTATCTTTAAAATTATCATTTCAACTTTTACAAAAAGTTATAATTGAGCAATGTATTTATATGCTTTTCTTAATCATTTATTTCTTTTTAATTTAAATTACCAATGCATTGCTTTAAAATACTTTCTATGAAGTCATTTGTTGTAATTTGATGATTAATTTATGTCATTCTGGTAGAAATTTGATCTATATGACAACACCAATTCTCCACAGACCATTATTTAGAAATTGAATTTGATTTTTCAGTGGTATAGTTGTTGCATCTATATTCCTATTTGAGAATGGATAAGAAAGATTAACATGCATGGAAAAATCATGGAATTACATCCTCCTAATTTGTTATCGGATTGAATTACTCTAACCCTTCCCTACTTGCAGGAACTAGATTAAAGTGATGCAGAGAAGTTTTAAGTCAAACTCTGACCGTTGTAGCAAATCTAATTTATTCAATTGGCAATTTTATCCAGTTCTAATTTATAGTTTGTCTTATTTTGGAGCTGGAGTAAATGGTGAAAATTTTAAAACAACCAAAGAAGATTAATATAATTAGCCATGTCAGTTTCCTACCCAAAGTGGTCCATTTCGGGACCCAAAAATCAGAACAAGGAAACATCAACGACAGGGGGAAACTCTCAATGATTTGATGAAGGTGCTTGCTTGGAGAACTGCTTTGAAGGTGCAGCCTTGATTTGTGAATTCATTTTCGTTTTTGTTCTAGTTCTATTCATTCAAGTCTTTTTTAGTTTTAATATAATTTGATTTTTCTTAATGATTTTCAGAAGTTGACCCCATACCCAGTTACTCATAGGTCCAACAAGCGAGGAGGCAATCATTTTTGTAGAAATCGATCTCAATCAAGGACGAGAAATAGTTGAGACCGTACTAGAAGAGGATCTGGACATTTTTTTAATTCCTTGTTGAAGATACTCTTGCCTGCTATGATCAAATCCTCTTTTTTTTTCCATTGATCTCTTTTCAATTGATAATAATCTTCACTCTTTCCTTTTGTCATGTTCAATATGTGAATGTGGAGGTGTGTTTTTGTGATTCTTTTTAACCAATGTGACTTTAAATGCAGATAACATTCATTCTTTTATTTTAATTCTTTATATTTATTCAACTATTGAACATAAATTGTATTTATTTACCTTTAATTGTATACAAACTGCATTTACATTTTACATTATGATTAATTTAGTTTAATTTAGAATGGTAAATATAATTTTAATTTATTCATATAAATTAATTATATGAGATATTTAAAAATATAAATAAAAAAAATTACGTCTTTTCCCAAAAATATGTCTTTTCTTTTCTTTCTTGCTTGCCAATATCGCAGATTAATCTTAACTCTTTCAGTTTTTTCACATGATCTTTCAAGTTTCATACCATTTTAATTGTTGTGACTTCATTTTAAAACCAGTGTGTGATTGATGACTGATGAGACTCTGATGTTGTCTGGCACTATGATTTGAAGGTTATGAGTGGAACAGAAGCTGTGAAAGGATCATGTCCCATGTTGCAAAATGGTAATGGTCCAGTTAGATCTGTTTCAATCATTAGTGCTTCGGCATATTCATAGGAGCTTCTAGATATTGATACTTGATATGATGCACACACCTTTAATATTTCACTCCTATAAAGAGTCTACTCAAATTTCTTTCAAATCATTAACTAAATGTGTTTGATTACCATCTGGTATTACTCAATTGTAGAATTTTGTATCAATAACTTTGACATTATTCAAAGCTTCTCAATTTTTCACCAATGTAACTGATGGATGCATATTATGTTACTAGGGTATATACAATTATTTTTCGGACACACATTTGCATATTATGGAAGTAATGTGCTCCTAAAATTTTGGAACTAAAGACAGTACTGAAACTTTGTGACCTTAGAGGTGAGAAAATCAAAAGATTTAACAATCAGACAGGTAAATATGTTGGCAATTGACTTTTGTTGTTGTCAAATTTGATATAATCCATATTTATATTTCCCAATGACATTGACAACTAGATCAAATTCCTGACCTGTCTCTTAGTTACATTGCATTGAATGAATTATTTTATGTATCCCTTTATCAGGAAATAAGAGATTATTGGATCTGATTCGATCTAGCAAAGGATTAATATGTGTTCCTTTATGCAGTTCCAGTAGTCTGACACATGCATCCATATCAGTCCTCACCCCAACTCCTTTTTCATTTTCATTTGTCTAGGTGATTAACTACTCAGAATTCAGAAATAATAAGGAATTGGCATCAGAGGAGGTACGATATGATTCAGGTAAACACGGCCAAATTTCACACCTTTTTGTATACAGTTTGTCTAGAGATTAGGAAACTTCAAATGCACATGCACTAAAATAAGAGAGACAGAAAATGACCCCTGTCATTTGCATGATTTCTTAACTTCCTTCACTAAGCTCCTCTTATAATCTGTTCAGATCTGAGCAAAAGAAAATCTCAATCTTGCATCAACAAGATTGTTGTTGTGGAGCTGAAGGGAGTGGTAGTTTGAATCTTGCTTCTGATAATGTTTTGAAGGATAGAGGAATGGCTTTCCATTGGAGCTTCCATTTATTTTTCTTTCTCTTTAAATAAGCCTCCTCCTCTTTGGAATGCACTCAAATGGTATTTGTTTCAATGTGATGGTTGTTGGACAAGGCAAAGGACGGATTGCCGCTGTGTTGATGACTGCAGCTGACGGAGAATGGAGGCTGGACACGGGAATGGCGGTGGCTCTTTTCAAGTTGACCATTTTGGATCATAGCATGAAGAATATATAGCCATTTTGAGAGGAGTCTTTGAAGTGGGTGCAACCTTTTTTTTTGGTAAAAAAAGTGGGTACAGCCTTAGCATGTGGTAAGTTCAATTTTATTTTATTGTATTGTACTTTTAACTTTTAATTTAAAATTTTAATTTTTGATGTTGATTTCCTCCTGCACATGCCTTCTTTTATCATTATTCTTGATTTTAGGCGATTATTATGGTATGAAAAGGATGTATATATTTTAAGCATAATGGTACTTCACTGTTTCAGGTTTTTTTAGATGAATTTGCTTTAGCTTTGTGTGCAAAAATTATTGTGATTGAGGGGGAGTTTCAGTTATGGTCGCCCTGAAGTCTAATATAGTTGAAAGTGTTTGAATTTATGGTTTTGGGTTGAAGGATTGTTGTACCATTAATTTGATCATGAAAAATGGTTCTGATACGGTTTTATAGTTACAATCACGTTATTTATTCAACAGTAACCGTTAATACACATATATTACATGACATATGAGTAATGATTTCACGGTCTAACTACGATGGATCTTTCAATTTGATTTCTTCTGCCAAAGTCACTTTCATTGTTCTTCCTCCGATGGATTATATGCTGTTTTTTTTTTCTCTCTCAAAGTTTCTTAAAAATAAGAGAAGGGAGTTTGGAGGTGGGCTCATTTTATGTAGTTAAACTAACACTTTTCTCCTACCTTTTCAATAAAAAAATACAATATTGGATGCTTGGGAGAAATGTTAATTGGATGCTTGGGATAAATGTAAATTTAGGCGGATAGCGGAAGTTCACTTTTTGTATATACTGGTATCAAAATTGTTTTGGTTAAAAAGCATTTAGGGGAAGGGGAGGCTACCCCATTCCAAGGTCAAGGCATGCTACAAACCAAAGCAGTGGCACTAAAATAATACTAACTTAATACTAACTCTAGAATTATATTTAGGGATGGTGAAATTACAATGTCGGCATGGAGATATCATAATAACAAATTTCTTGCAAAACAAAATATATGCATATTACAGGTTCTGATCTATTCTTTGATGATTAAGTAGTACCATACATTTATAATATGTTGAATATCTAATTTTTATATATGACATGTTGTGAGATATTTTGTAGTTCTTCAAACGCCAAGAGTTTATTGATAATGTGATGTATGAAGAATTGACAAGAATCATTTCAAAGTATTATTCAATTTAATTGCCATTTTATTATAATGTTATATTTTTGAGTTAACTATAAATACTGACATAGTAAATTTTTAATCTAAAATTCAGGAAGGACAAAAATGTTTATGAAATTCATTCACTATTTGGTCTCCCAATTAAAGAAAAGACATAGTTGACAAAGTAATAAGAGTTGTAAATAAATAATACAATTATGATTGTCTTAAATATAGATATCATTCACTTTTTTAGTTTAATTCTTTATATTTATTTACTTATATTCAACATACATTATATTTATTTACGTTTAAATGTATGCAAATAAATTTTACATTTTACATTTTACATTATGATTAATTTAGTTTTATTTAGAATGTTGAATATAATTTTAATCTATTCATAAAATTAATTATATGAGGTATTTAAAAATATAAATAAATTTTACGTTTTTCCCCCAAAAAAATGCGGATAGACACGGCAGTGCCTGCCTTTCCGCTAGTTAGTATAATAGTATGTTTGGAAATTAGTTGAATTGCGGCAAATGTATGTTAAATAAAAATATTTTCCCAGTTTTACAAAAAAAAGTATGTTCCCAGATGTTTTAGCTTAAATTCAAACGTAAATTTGGAGTATTGACATGTATCCTCGTGTAATATGCAAAACACATTTAATAGCATGTTTGGGAAGATGTTAGCCAACTTCAAATTCACTTCCATTTCAATCCAATTATGTATTGGATTTGCATTGAGAAAATGCAAAAATGGATTTAAAACCGGCACACAAACATGCACTAATACTTGTTATAAAGTACTCAAAGTAGGATGAATCAATACTTACACTCTCCCGTAGGCCTTAACTAAAAAAAATCTAATAGATTCAAATATAAAGAGTTGGAAGAAGTAGCTCAATTTTTACGAGTAAATTTTTAGTACTACAATAGTACTGAAGACTCAGTACTCCCTTATCCATTATGTAGTCAGATTTTTTTATTTTATTTTAGAATTAATTTTAAATTAGGAAAAACTCACCATACATGGTAGGTGTCAAATTTTAATAGAAGGAGTACCTGTTACTCACCATGCATGAGTCTGTCAATATTTGTTATAAAACCCTTCACAAGGTCAGAGAATGCCACAATGTTGGAAGTACTTTTGCTATCACTTCGTTGGATAGGGACAATTACAAATACTTTTATAACTTCATTTCCTGGACCTTTCCTAATGGAGACTGGATTAAGTGTAATTCAGATGGAGCTGTTATGTCTGATGGTACCCTTGTTGCCCGTGGTGGAGTATTTAGAGATACCTCTGGGAAGTGGTTACTTGGCTAATCTAAATTGATTGGAAATACCACAATTACTATGGCTGAATTATGGGGTCAATATATTGGTCTTCTAATAGTTAGAGACCAAGGAATTCACCGATTATGGCTAGAGTCTGATTCTCTAGTGGCTGTTAATTTGATTACCAATGGTTGCTATCCTTCCCATCCTTGTCATCAATTGGTTCAACTGATAAAGGGCTTCTTCGGATTGCCGTGGAATTTACATATTTCCCACTATACAGAGAGGGCAACAAGGTGGCTGATTTCATGGCAGGATTTTCCTTTTCAATTAGATTTAGGCCTTCATGTTTTTAATTCCCCCCTCCTCCTTCCATGGAGTTGTTATTTCAGGATCACATTGGTGTGGCTCTTCCTAAAAGAGTGTCCTTGTAGTTTGCTTCTTTTGGGCTTTTAGCCCTCCATTTAAAAAAAATAAAAAAAATTCATAACTCGAATAATATATTGGATGTAAATTTCCGTTTTCAGTAGATATCTGGCCAAAGATATCTAAACTTCTACAATCCAAGAAAATTTTTGTTTACCTTTTTACTATTCATGTTATTTTTCCATATAATTCTTCCATATAAATCTCCAATTCCGTTTTGGTTTTTACGAGGATATACGGTAATTGTCTGTGGTTGTCATAACATTAAATGACCAAATTTTTTTTTTTAATTTTTCTTCACTAGTTGTCAGAACATTAAATGACCAATTTTTTTTTCACCTCTATATGGAGTCCAGGCTGGATGATGCTGGGCATTTTTTATTTATTTTTTTCCACATCTATATGGATTACAGGCTAGATGTTGTTGGGCATGGTCAGTAAATTTCAAATTTCAGATGTTGGAGCCAAAAAAATAATGTTCCAGTGCGTCCTAGGATGCATATAAAAGGGTGGTTTTGTTTCCTTAGAGGGTGGAGGCATACATGAGTCGAAAAAAAGGGGGAGAAAAGAAAGTAGATTAAAAAACTTAGAAAAAGGATGGGGTTGATTTATTAGAATCTCATACTAATGTGTTCAAAGCCGGATGCAGAAAAAGAGAGGAAGAGGAAGAGGAAGAGGAAGAGGAAGAAGTCGCAACGGTAAGTCTAATGCAGTGACAAAAATTGTAAAGCAAGAAAGATAATTTGTGAATCGGTTTCATTTTTTTTGTTTGCTTTGAATTTGCTGAGTGTTTTTTTGCCTGTATATTCTATGTGTAATCTGAGACCTGAGTTCCCTGTGTGTGTGGATGGTAGTGATAAAATCCAGCAAGCAGAGCGATGTATAATACATAAGTGCTTCCACAAAGCATCCGTGAATTACGGGTATTAGCATTAAAACTGAATATTAAAAATGAAATGTAACCGGAGGCATATAGTTAATATGATTGAACGGAAAAAAACTACAGAAAAGAATAAAATCATACAGAGAAAAATCAACTACAAAGATACATCAGCACAGAAAAGTTACATAAATTTAAATAAATTAATTACAGAACTAATTACTGAACCAGTTACCAAAACTTATAGAGGCAATTAGAATAATATATCACCACAAATTAATTACATGAATTGTTAAAAATAATTGAAAAACAGGAAAAAAAGATATTGTTGAGATTATGTGAAATCTGAGAAAAAGAGGGGGAAATCAACACAGAAAAGGAAAGGTAGAAGAAACAAAAAAAAAATCAGCAAGGTGGCTTCAGTGAGGAAGCTCAAACAGTTAGAGGAAACAAAAATAAATAAACACAGAAAAAAAAATCAAAACTGATGTTTTTAGGAGGCTCACATGAAGAAGAAACAGAAAGAAATCGAGAGAGGAAGTTCAACAGAAAATAAATCATCACTGTTGTTTTCAAGATCTGCAGGCTTCGGTGTGGTGGCGGTCGCGCTGTGGAAGCGGCAGTGAGGCAGCGGTTCCGCGATCTGCAACGAGAGGAAGGAGAAGGCGTTGTGCGACTCCGATCTGCATGAAAACATTGTTGACCGTTGATCTTTTCCGATCTACAACGAGAGGCTTTTCTCTTCTCCGGTCATAAAGCCAAGCAGCGCTGTTCTTCTCCGATCTGCAGGAGACGGCGACATGCAAGGTTGAGGGCTCTGTTGAGACACTGATGCGGCGGTGGCAAAGAGCCACTGTGATGCGGCGGTGGCAAAGAGGCTCTGGCCGTGTAGGGGGAGGGGGCGGTGGAAGAGAGGGAGAGCCATGGAGGGGGAGGGGAAGGGTGGATCTGGCCGAAGAGGGGAGGGGCCGGTAGAAGATCTCTGATCAGAGAACCGTGTTCTGTAAAGAAGGGATAAAAGAAAAGAGAAAAGAGAAAATGGAGAATTGCCTGAGTGGATTTGGCGTTTTGGAAAGGGTAAAAAATTAATGAACTATTAATTGGCTACGACTAATTGGAAAAAAATTATTCATATCATTCAATATGCCAATGCAAACGAACTACCCATTCAATGGTGCATATGTACATGGTTCTGGACTCATCGACCTGGTTGTACCGACACGCGTAAGCACATGGAAACTTTTAAAGGTGAGGAAATGGTACCACGTGAACATGAGAATCAATTTGAGCTGAAAATGTATATTTCTAAAACTTGGATTATAATTGGGAATTTGGGATTCTTTTAAGAAGTAAACTGAACCGTTTCTTTATTCACATTAATTATTCATTTTGTACAATAACACATAAGTAATTTCTGGACATTAATTATAATATAATGGATTCAGATTTCATTTTGCAGTCACAATTAATTTGGCCAAAATTTTTAAATAAGAAAGGCATGATTATAATATATATCTTCAAAGAATATATCTTATTTTATATATGACAATGGAAACAAGAGAATGACTATGTTTTATAATGATTGAGAGAATGACAACGTTAATACTTAATTTAATTTAAAGTAAACGATGTAAACTACTAAATGTGTGTATATATTTTTAATTGAGATTATAACATTGAAATGACATAAAATTTAAATGAATGAATTTGGAAATCTAATCAAAATGATCATGTTTATAATAAATAATATATAAATATAAATAATAATTTAATTGAAAAAGCATCACGTCATAATTACAGTATTAGATTTAGAATACACTATATAATATATTAAAAGACAAAACAAAATAATGGCAATTAAAGACACCAGACAAAATTTAAATTTGAGAGAATCCATTTGATAAAATCAAATTGTACGAATATAACCCTGGGGTTGGTTCAGCGGAGGGGGCTGATCCAAGCTTAACCAAGGTCGGGGGTTCGAATCCCGTCTTGGTCATGTAGCTCCTTTAAAATCTAGGGCCAGCTGTCCTACCCATCGAGGTGCCTACAAACCATATGCTCCATCATATTTATATTAGGCATTTTTAATATTTTTTTCAATTTTTGAAATGTGAAATAACAATTTTGAAATAGTTAATTAATTTGGATAAATTTATGTTTTTTTTATGGAATCAATGAGAGATAACATGGGTTCTAAAAATTGAATTTGGTGAATTTTTTTAAATAAGATGTAATTTTAGTGAATTTATCAACTAATAATATAAAAAAAATCATTTAGCATGTGTCAGATTTAATTGAGAGAGTAAAAAAGTGAGAGTTTCACTCTTCAAAACGAGATCTCAAAATTATATATAAAAAGTTGATTCATTAAAAATTACACATATTTACTAAAACGAAAATTACAATACACTGTGATTACGTAAAGATGCAAGATCCCACTTTTTTAATATTGTGTGTCAGAATTCGTATTACCATTTTCCTTATGTAATATTAAATTATGTTATTGGTATTGGAGATTATATTTAATATGTAATATATTTAATAATATATAGCATTATTTAATTATTTTGCAAGCATTTACTAGGTATTTATGATTAGTATATATTTATAATTGTAATTAAATAGTTTTATAATTTCAAATAGATGCACGTTTGATACAATTTATACATAATGGTTAATATAATTAATATCACGAACACTACTTAATTTAGGCGTGAAATTAAATTGTTTTGTTTGTTAAATTTCTTCAAAATCGTTAACACCATTTTGTACAATCCAAAAAGAAGCCACACGTTCAAATATTTACCATAAGTATCAACTATAATAGTCATCGATTAATAGCCCGTTTGGTTAGATGTTGAGTAAATCAAAATCATGGTTTTGTGGAATTTTTTCTAAAATGGTAAGAGTCAAAGCTTGACACCAGGGGTATTAATCTATAATTAGGGGTATAATTAGAAATAAAAAGTGAACACCAAAAAGTAGCATCACCTTCATATATTAGTATAGATGATACTTACTCTAGGCATTATGCAATTAAGAGGAGTGCGAGAAAGAGGACCTGTACTGATAGTAAATGGCACTAACATGTTTATGATTTGAGTTCAATCCATGGTATTAGTTGTATTTACTTTCAGTAAATGGCACTAACATGTTTCTAATTTGAGTTTATTAACTTCTATACAAATTGTGTTTGACTTCTGAACATCTATGAACTTCATTTAATTGTTCCTTATATTTAACTATTCATTCTCCTTCAAATTTTATTGTTGAGATAATTGTAACCTTTGGATTAATATCTTATTAACTACGGATGAACATTACAAATACTTTATTTAACTTGTGAACATATGTGCGTTTTCAGATTGCTTCACTTTCTGTTATTGCAAAATATATAGGACAATGGTTACTAATGAACATATGGAGAATACCACATCAGTATTCCTGAAAAAATCCAACATTACAGTGTTAAAATGAGTGTTCTGTTAATATTTTTAAAAAAGAAAAAAAATCCGAGCTCATATACTAGATAAAATTTATACAATCATTGATATTGATAAAAAATTAATACAATACTATATTAATCTAAATTGTAATAAAATAAATATATATTGTGTATGAAAGTTTTATTTAAAAAATAATAAAAGAAAAGTATAAATCACCTTGACTTTTTATCTTTTTATAAATAGGCATCATGAACTTTTAATTTGTCCCAATTAATTCTTAAACTCTTATTATTATTGCAATAATTTATTTTATTAATACAAAGTTAAATAATTAATATAATTAATCCCAATGATTCAAAAATTTGTGTTTTAAATATTAAAAGTACATAAAAGAGTAAAATTTACATTCTTTTCTTAATTTTTTTTTCAAATTTCAAACATATTAAAAATTATAAAAATAAATACAATCACGTGTTCTTTAAATTTAGGATTTTTTAGTTGTTTAAAGTTTATTTAATATGATTTTAATATTTTAAATACGAAATATTGAATGGTTGATATATTATTTCTGATATTTCTAAAAAATTATGAAAAAAAAAAGTTTTTAAAACTAAACATTCAATAAACAAATGTGTGGAAAAGAGTTTGTTGGGAGGGGCAAAACCCGCTTCGGTGATCTCTACGACTCAAAGGGATTAGTCTCTAGCTATCGGCTGTATTATACCTTTGGTTCACACCGAAAAAAAGTTGAATAGTCTTCTTTATTAGTGTTGTAGATAACATTTTATAAATGAGTTGTTATTAGAATTGATCTAGACATTTAATTTCAATTACACAGTAATATTCATATCGATTTTTTTGCTTACATTTACTAATAAGAAAGTGCATTCATAGTTATCAATTATCTATAAATTTATATAGTTTATTAGATAAAAAAACATTTACTAATAAGACAGTGCATTTATAGTTATCAATTAACTATGAATTTATGTATAGTTTATTAGATAAAAAATTATGATAAAAATATGAATTTTTATGTTGGATGATTGTATAAAACTTTTTTTAAAATGTTTGTGTATATTAATTAAATTTTAAAAAATATTATTGTTTCATTGTGATTAGCAAATTTTAAAACTTTAATTGCAAATGAAAACTCTCTTTTTTCTATAAATTTTGTACTCCCTCCGGTCCTATTTATAAGAACCTTTTTGAAGGTGGGCTTTGGTCTTTTTTATAAGAAATTTTTCAGATTGTCTCATGCATTAATTATGATTTGACAAAAATACCCCATTAATGGAGGTAGGTGGGTAATTAACTAATAGAGAGAGTATGACACAATTAAGTAGTTAAATAGAAAGAGAAAGATAATGAGTCTCAATAAATTCAAGGGTAGTTTAGTAAATATGATACGCATTCATGACAAATTTATTGCAATCAACTAAATTAACCAACTTTCTTAATCCGTGTGAAGTAGTTAAAAAGATTCTTATAAATAGGACCGGATGAAGTATGATTTAATTTGTTTACTGTGACCTGTGTTCACTCATGACGTAACAATATCCAGAATTCGAACCAAGGAGGAACTTAACGTCCTTATTGTTAATGTTAATTCAAAACGAACATTCGTGGATGATAACATTGTATACACAGATGTTTTTGACAAAATATAAATGTTGTGTATTTAACTGTGATATCATTTAAAGAACAATGATGTTGTTCAATTGATATTTGTAATGTAAATGTAATATTCATTATGATAAACACATTTTATTTTTTTACCAGTGCATACACTAGTTATTGACAAGCCTGACTCTTGTTTTCCCCCTTTTTAGTGGTATACAACTCGCGGGAATGGTGGGATTGAATTGAACTTGCAGGAGGGAGAATGACATTCATAATTGACTTTTTTTGTTTCCCTATTAATAATTGATAAAATATTACTTATTATAAAGTCAAATCAATTAAACAAAAACAGAGCTAGCTTGCATGTTCTTTAATTTAAGCAAGCTTAAAAAACTAGTTTTTTTAGTCTAAATAGGTGATTATTAATTAAGAAGATCATGCTCAAGCATGCGAACAGCGTATCAAGACCAAATGTGTATTAAACTAATTCACAAATCATACCTGCTGCCTAAATATTTTTTTTTTTTAACTTTTTTCATTACAATTTCCTCATTGACGAGTAAAGGTATGCTTCACCTATAGTATGTACCAAAGTTAACCCTTTATGGATGATGTGTTGTTTCTGGTTCGAATGTATTATCTCACTTGTGGTTAAACCAAAAAAATTAGTTACTCGAGTTGTAAACTTAGGTGATGTTTTTTTTAATATCTTCTTCGAATATTACGGAATATTTAACAATAGTGAATAATTTATCATTTGGATAACGTAAAATTATTTATATCATTTACTTAATTTTGTGGTTTCTTGCACAGGAAACGGTAAATTTTACATACAAGTTTATTCATTTTTTTCTTTTGAAAAATGATAATATTGGTTTTTTTTAAAGATAGAAATAAATTCAGTTCTTTTTTTTGTCAATAAATTCAGTTCCACATACAGCATATCTGTCAATGTAAAATAAGCATGTCCTCGAGTAAAAAACAAGAAGAAGAAGAAGGTACATGTCTAAATGATCACCATCAAGATATCAAGATATATATTAAAACGCTAGATACTAAGTACATATTATTTATAAGTTACTTTTAAAAAATAATTATTATTTATAAGTTCCCTAATTTTTTAAAAGAAAAAAAAGGCAATCCAAATGCATACCATAAGTAGTAAATCTTACTGATCTGTATTATTCCTATTTGTGATTGAAATAGATTGATTAATCTATCATGAACATGGGTGCCACTTTTCCTGTTTTGTAAGGTCTTCGGGAAGGAACATTTTCGTGCCTGAGTCGTGTTTCTATTTATTGATTGATTTTATATGAATCGATATATGTTAGTACCATGAACCATCATAATTAAGTAGGGGGACATGCCTGTTCTGTATTGAATTTTCGGCAAAGGATTTGAAATGTATAAAACTATATTATTATTATTATTATTATCATTATCATTATTTGCAAACTGGTTTTCTGGGTGTCCATGTAGATAAGAAGGTTTTGTAAAAATATGCATATCAATAAAGATTTTTTTTATCACATCGGTTTGTTCTCAGTAATCTCAAATTGTAAAACTTGTCGCGATCTATTATATTTTAAAATGAAAATTTTCTATCAGGGTGACTATGAGTGATAGTTTTTTAAATACATATTAATATTCTGTTAATAAATTGGTGAGGTAACATTTAATAATAATTTATTAAGAAGCGTGTTTCAAATTTTAACTATAAGTATATTCCTCCATTGACTGCTACTGTAGATAAATACTGTTTTTTCCTAGTAGTTACTTTTTTTTCTTTCTTTCTAATTTTTCTGTGTTATTTTTTTGTGATAAAAAAGTTAGGATGAGGGGATGTAATAAATTTTCAGTACTAGTAGTACTCATTATGTGGTCAGAATTTTTTATTTTAATCTAAAATAAATTTTAAAGTAGGGAAAACTTATCATGCATGAGTAAGTGTTAAAATTTTAAAGGAGAGAGCACCTATTATTGTAGCATTGAAATTTTCTTCGAGGGAATGGTGTTTCGCTCCAATGTAGGAAAAGCTTTCGGATTAAAAAAAACACTTACAAATATACTTACATTTACCTCGTCTCAAAGAGATGATCGAGGTTCGAACATTGGAACTTGTCAAGTTGTGGTACTTACAATTCTAATTTTTCTTTAACTTTTATGTTTGACAAGCACAAAGGAATAATTTCTTATTTAAAGAAAAGGTTATTGTTTTAACAAGTGAATCAAACATTAAAAGTTATAATGCAAAGCTTATTAATAAAATTTATTTAATTTGATAAGCGCAGGGAGTTAGCATTCTCCTTCCATATTATAGTAACAAGCAAAAATTGAGAATTAGCTTAGCAACGTAAATTGAAATTGTTGGAAGAGATTCATGTTTGATCCTACTAAACAGACTCTTGAAGAGAAGAGCGAAGTGTTAATTGTGATTAAGTCTCGGATAAAATTAATCTTAATAATAGGAGATAATATGGCTAATACAAAAAAACAAAAAATAAGAAGTATATAAAGTTATAAACTTGTTTGATTCAGTTTTATTTTTTAATTTTTAAAAAATATTTTTTATAAATAAAATTATTTATTTATAGAATTTCGAGTACAAAATCAGAAAAATTTATCTAAAAATAGTTTGAGAAATCATTTATTTATAGTCATATTTTTCAAAACTGATTTTAAAAATGATTTATCAAACAAGTTTTACAATTTTCTAATTTTTAAAAACGGTAAACAAATATATTCTACATGTTTGATCAAAAGTTTTGAAGAGGCTAATAATTGAAAGGAATAAAAGTGAATTGTAGCGGTAGAGGGTATGAAAATTATGAATAAAATGCAAATGGCAAGAAGATGATATATTATATATATGTCCCCCCGCTCCAATTGCCAATGATGACATGCCATACACAAAAGTCCAAAGCTGGCCGTCCCCTTCGACCTCTTCCCTTGGAAATCCTCATAAAAGCAGTAATAGAATAGAGTTTAAACCAAACACTCGTGATAATCGCAAAAGAAAGCTTTGAAAATGATGAATGACCAACCCTTTTCGTTTTCTTTTACTATGTTATTTTCACACTAGACTCTGTCACCACCACAATCTACACTTTCCTTACACAGCTGGGATATGCATGTGTTTCACTGGAATTTATCTTCATCTTGATCTTGCTGCTGCTTCTTGATTCTTAGCAACTAGAGAGGAACAATCAAATGGATGCAACCAGAACAGATAAAATCTATGTTGCTGTTGGTAATGATGCCCAGGATGGATTCAAGACCTTGAATTGGGCTCTCAGGAAATGGAATTCTCATCCAATTTCCATTGTTATTCTCTATGTGACTCATAACATCTCCAAGGATTATGTTTATACACCATGTAAGTTGGCCTTGTGTATCAACTTTGTTCTTTGTTTGCATTGAAACTCAATTGGGTTTAGCTTAGTTTTGTGATTCTGTTGCAGTTGGGAAACTTCCAGCAAGATCTGTGAATGATGAAAAACTTGAAGTTCTCAAGAAAGATGAGCAAGAGAAAATCAACAAGCTGTTTTCCAAGTATATTGCTTTCTGTGGCAAGGTGTGTTTACATTTTAGTACTTCAATAACTCTGATCAATTGCTCAGATCATGTAAAATGAAATGAAGTTTCTGTATATTACAGGTGCCAGCAGAAATTCTTGAAGTTGAGAAATTTGATGAACCTATGCAAAAGCGCATCCTAGACTTGATCTTTGGTCTAGGAATAACCAAATTGGTCATGGGATTTTCATTCATGAAGCCCTCCTTGTACTCTTTCATTTCCTTACTCTATTTTTACAAGCTAGGCTAAAAATCTTTGATTTTCCTTTAATAAATAATTTTCTTTTTGGTTTAGGAAATCAAGAGGTGCCATTAGTGGATTGTTCTATGTTCATCAGCACAAGCCTGCCTTCTGTGAATTGTTCATTGTTTGTGCTGGGAAGCAAGTTTACCTCAGGGGAAGTAATGATGAGAAAATCATGGAGGATGATAATGGGGTCATGGTTGCTAGAATGAGAGATAAGATAACTTTCAAAGATTGGCTAGACAAAATGTTCAATGACAAAACCAATGATTCCCAAGATAAAAGTGCATCTCCTTCCTCAAACAATTCTGTGACCCAAAACCAGTGGGGATTTTATCTTCAAGAAATTGAAAATTATTATCAAGAATTGTTATCTTCAAATTTGGAGGAAGGAAGCTACGGGCAGGACAATGACGACTCGCAGATTAGTCCAATTGAGACAGATGTCACTGAACGGAACAATTCTAATATGGTAACTAAACAATTTCAGATATTTTCATGAAACATGTGGCCTTGATTAATGCTAATATTTATCCACTTTGTTCTGTTTCGTTTTGTTTGTTCTGGGGAGTTGTTAGATAATTTGTTTCACAGTGCAATATTTAATTTTTTTGGGTAACTTGTTTTCAATACCAAATGTTGAAAAAGAAAAACACTTGTTTCTCAAAGTCTAGCCATCTTATTCCAATGATCTTCTTACATTTCTTAAAATCTTGCACTTTTGACTCTAATAAGCATTTGATACATATATAAAAATCCATGGGACCCAATTTAATCTGTGGGTCTGTTTAGGTCACAGTATATGGAAGCCAATTTTCAAATCTCTGTCTTGTCCTTGATCCGTGATTAGCTTCCCATGTTTCCTTTTAGATACAAAAAGTTCTTCAATATACACGCATACTTTTATTTATTTAGCTTTTGTTTTTTATTCTTTTTTCTAATAATTGACATGGTGTGTTAATTTTTGTCAACATATTAACAAACTTTAATTTTTCACCGACAGAGTGCTGCAGAAAAAATTGAGATCCTAAAAAATAAACTGAGAGAAGCTCGCAAAACCATCCAATTGAAGAGGAAAGAAGCCAGACACAATCTAGAGAGACACACGAAAGCTGAATGGGCAATTTGTTTATGCAACAGTCGGGTAATATTCCTTAAAAAAATATTGGTGATGGTATCACAATTTCTCACTCATTCTTTTTACTACGTGTGTTATTAAATATAATAAATAATATACTAACACATATGAGAAACCCCAAGGGATTGGTCAAGTGGAGTAAGATACGATTTCACTCGTAAATTAGAATCCCCACTTGTCCCTTGGACTGGGGCGTCATCCCCTCACCTAAATTTTTGTCACAAAAAGAATACATATAAGAGGACATATAAATTAAATTAATATTTTTAATCATTAATTAAAATTCATATAATTCTATTTTAATTTAGTGTGAAGGCCACCTAAATATCAATTAATTATGAGTGTGATACAAGATAGAGATGTAAAACTTTTTTGGTATAATTTTTTCATGTGATATTGACATAGATTCTTATTATGGATATAATTTTAGACTGAAGAAATTGAACGTCGAATAAGGGAAGAGGTGAGTGTAAGGGAAGAAATAAAGAAGGAGGTGTATGCAGAGAAAGAGCAAATACGTGAGATGAGAATGGACATTGAAGAGAAGAAGAGGAGGGTGAGTTCACTGGCGGAACTGCAATCAGAGATGTCAAACAGGCTTCAGATTTCGACGGTGGCAAGGTCAAGAGTGGAGGCACAGCTAGAGAGAGCGGTGAGTGAGAGGAGGGAGATGGTGAGAGAGATTGAGGATTTGAGGAGGCAGAGGGATGTGCTTAACAGAAGGATCGAGTTTTGCAAGCAGAAGGATGCAATTGGGATGGCTGCGAGGCTCAGTGACACGTGTTGCAATTTTAGAGAGTATAAGGAGGAGGAGTTGAGGTTGGCCACTGATAACTTCTCAGAGAGGCTGAGGTTGAAGTCCGGTGGGGATTGGAGTAATGTGTATAGAGGAAGGTTCAACCATTCCACTGTTGCAATCAAGATGCTCTCTTCTTATACTTCTCTATCTCAACAAGATTTCCAATCCAAGGTAAACTATTAGTCTATAACATGGCATGAGCAAGTTTTCTTTCTTTTGTTCTTTTTATTTTAGGGTTAATTGTACCTTGTGTTCCGCCTATTATACCCTATCTACAATTTTGATTCTTCTAAAATCTTCTTTCACCATTTTGGTCTCCTGACACTTTTTCTATGTTAGTCCCCTCGAAATTTATCATACTCTTATGTCTTTAAACCTTGAGATCTTCAAATATCTTTATAAGTAAATAATATCGTGAGCAAAACACAATGCTTACAAAGAGATAGAAGACCCCAAGGCTCAATAAGCTTAAAAAATAGGAGAGTACAAAAAATTTCGAGAACCAAAATCACAAAAAATATTTTAGGTGGATCAAAATTGCAGATAAGTTATAATAGGAGATAAAAATAATAATAGTAATAATTAGAATTTCAAGCTATTTAGCATTTTTAACATCAAATTATTTTCTTCAAAATAGTCCAATTTCTTCATCCTTAGTTTGGACTTAGTAATCACTGCTACTGCATTTTCAGATGAGGCTTCTTGGTGATATTAGGCAACCTCATCTGGTTGCCATGGTGGGCTTTTGCTCTGAGCCCAAATGCATAGTTTTGGAATACATGTGCAATGGAAGCTTGCGAGACATACTGTTTTCTAGAAGAAGAAACCGGGCTTTACGGTGGCACGACCGGATACGAATAGCGGCAGAAGTTTGCTCGGGCCTGGGCTATCTTAATGGAATGAAGCCAAGGCCCATTATCCATTGTCATTTGAGCCCAGCCAACATTCTCCTAGACCGAAATCTGGTTGCAAAGATCACAGGCTTTGGACTTCAAGATTGCCATGACGAGGAATGTAACGTTGAGTCAGATTTGCGGGCTGTAGGGGTTTTGTTGATGCAGCTTTTGACCGGGAGAAATTGGGCTGGGCTCGTCGAGGAGGCCATGACAGTGGATATGGATAATGAGACTTTGATTACTGTTCTTGATGATATGGCTGGACAATGGCCATTGGATCTAGCGAAAGAACTTGCGGGCCTAGCTATGAGATGTATGTACATTAAAAGTAAGCCCAACCCAGAATTGAGTATTGCAAAGGTCTTGGAGGAACTCAATAAGATAAGAAGAAAGGGTGATGAAATAGTTGCAAGGGAAGGACGAAAGGTAATCATTGGCGGATGTATAGATAGAGAGAGCCCTGGTGATGTACCTAGTGTTTTCCTTTGCCCTATACTTCAGGTTGGTCTCTTGATCTTTTAATTTTATTTCTAAGTTTTGCTATTTATATAACTTGGGATTAAGAGCTTAGATTAGACAGGCATAAACCTGATTAAATAAAGTTTCATTTTTGTTTGGTAATAATCCCTTGAACTTATGGTTGTGCTTTTTGTGATGTTTGGTGCAGGAGGTAATGAAAAACCCACACGTGGCAGCAGATGGATTTTCTTATGAGCTGGAAGCAATAGAGCAGTGGTTGCAATCGGGGCATGACACGTCACCTATGACAAATTTGAGGCTGAAGCATACATTCCTTACACCGAATCAAACCCTTCGTTCCTTACTTGAGGACTGGAAGAGCAACAATACATCTAAAGTTGCAAATTAATACTTTTTTTTATTTCATTGGATTATGTACAGTTAAATGAGGATTGTTACTTATTTTCCTTCTCATTAACATTGATAGACCATTGCCTCTATAACAAAAATACCAATTGAATTAAGCGGGTCATGGGGGCTAGTTGCTACAACTCTTATATATCAAATCAGTGTGAAAAACTGAAAATACAAAAAATGAAATAATTATTAATAAAAAATAATAAATATGTAAAAGCAGCTATGCAAATTTCCAAGCATAATTAATGTTGCTGTAGCTATATTACATTACATACTAATGTACATTTACCTTTTTCTTCATGAGCTGCAATATCTTCCAAGCTCCACGGAAGAGAACAAGGAATAATAGACATATCCCAGGAGTGACCTTTTTCTAGAAGGAAAGTAACCAGGATTTAAATGTCAGGGAAGCAAGTATTAGACTCCCAAACATTTGAGCCAACAGCAACACCAACCAACTTTCTTTGGCAGTGAATATTCGGATTGCAATGAGGGATCAGTGGCAATGTCTTCAGCTCTAGACCATTCATACACTCCTCGTTCTTGTTGACTGCCTGGGACAGTGTTGTCCAGTAGGAATGCTACCAACAGAGTAACCACCATGTTCATGGACATAAGAGCATTGATTGCGAAATCAAGCTGAAAAGTTTTAGACAAAGAAAATGACAGTTTAGCTCATTTCTACCATAATAGAACACAGTTATAGCTGTATAATTTGCAAGAAAATCAAGCACAAGTATAGATTTGTTATTAAGGAATAAGGACAAATATATGTGATACCATTTTTCTGAAAGCTTCTGAATTAGTATTAAACCCTACTTAATGACTGACATATATGTGTATGTTTGGTTTGACATTAAAAATTGACCGAACTCAAATTTAAATTCCTTAACGTAACTATTTCTAGTGTTGGAACCATATTTTAACGCTAAACCAAACATGCTAATGTTCATCTATATATATAACTATATAAGCTATGCAGCTCCTTTTTATTGTTTGTTTCTTTTCTGTCATTTTTATGAATGTGTCTGCATAAAGGAGTGACTTACTTGTTTAATGCCTGAATGGAATGGCCCGCTTGATGCTGCCGCATAAGGAACCAGATAACTGGGCAGTATCAGACTGGACTCAGACTGGTATTGTTGAAAATAAGCAGGAATGGACATACCAAGGAACAATGAGACACCAACTATTGTTATGTTCCTGAAGCTAGCTGATTGACCATATTGTAAAGTTGAGAGGCCCAGTGCTGCAGTAAGAGCCCACATGAAACACAATATAGAAGCAGCCAAAGCCAGTGGAATGGAAGCAAGAAGAGCACCCACTTTCCCTACAAAATACAAATAAGCAATAGATTGGACAAGACAACAAATCAGAATCAGTTAATATATGATGCTGCAATCAATCTTGAGCTTGACCAGTGTCAGAATAACATGTATATGTTTACGGTTAAGATAATTTGCACTAGTGATCCAGGTTCCATACTTTCTTCCACTTAGACAAAAAATCACGTCACCAAGTGCTGTTGCTTTACCTATAAATGAGAACAGGATCAAGAAAAGTGCTCCAAGTTCCACTACCTTCCGACTTGCCACCTTTGTGATGTTAATTGTATGCATGTTTTCTGTCAAAGTCGTTGCCCCAGTGCCTGAACCCCATAGACCAGCCAATATACTACAGAAACCCTCCAGTGCAATTCCTCGGCTGACAACCCCTGGGGTTGGAGGCCTCAAATTAACTAGTTGAGATGCAGTACGATAAGTTCCAACCTGGAAAAAAGGATACACAAGTGAAGTGACAGTTACAATTATAGTTTCACCTCCTATTCATGTATGATTATTAGCTTTCAACATGAAAATCCATCTTAACATTTAAATATGATACTTACTGAATCCACAGAGGCAACCAGTGCCACTATGACCATGATTATGGAAGTCCTAAAATGGAAAATAGGGATACCCCACTGTAAAGGGTAAGGAACTCTGACCCATGCAGCAGTAGACAACGCGTTGGAAACATCAGTCCTGCAATGCTTCATGGTATATACATGTTTCCTACATGCATCCATCAGAATGTTTGAACTTGGTATATTGGGATTGCATCCTTTGTAATTATATGCACCCCCAGCTGTTAAAAAGGATGCATATATCCAAACTATTGTCACACTCAAGGGAACCTGCAAATATTGAAAAGTATGAGTCATAAGAATTTATTATAGCTGCCACATCTACTAAAGTCGAAACTTAGGGCCCATTTGTTTCAATTTTTAAAAAATGTTATTTTTATTTTAGAGTTCTTGACTAAAGAAGAAGCTATTTTAAATTTGATTACAATTATAAAAAAATACTTTTTATTTTGAAAATTATGTTTGAGGATATTTTTGTCTAAAATAAATTCTGCTAGTTTTGGTTCTTAGTTTCTCTCCCATCTATCAAATCTGTTTTTTTTAAAGCTACCCACTTTAACTTCTCAACAGAATCTAAGAAAAACTACAGAATCTAAGAAACACTTGTGACTTAGTTATCTCCTTCGCTTACTTACATAGAGAATCACAAGTAAATAAGAAATTCCAGTTAATTAAATGTCTTAACAATAAATTAGGATTTGTGCTGAAGAATGGAGACTATGTTTGAGTAACATTTCTAGGAGACTTCAAAATTATCTTTCTAAAGATTCTGACTTCACTATTAACCAATCTACGTGTGGGAATGGGGAAATTAGAAAGTTTCTCAGACACAAAGTAACCAGAAAATCACTAACTTGATTATTCTTTTGTGTCAATATTCAAGGTGGCATCACAATGAACTATCCTATTAAGGTCCATACACAAGTGGTGTAGGTGCAGCCTTGTCAGAAAAGGAGAATCATGTACTTAACCGCTGGCATGATAGGAATTTGGTTAACTAAACAGCGCACAAATGAGAGATAATGAATGCCAGATATCAACAAAATGAAAAATGAACAAATAACATCTTAATTCAATATACTTACAGCATAAATTCGAAATAAACGGCGCCCAAAGATAGATATTCCTCGAAGATACTTCAAACAAGACAAAAAAGAAGCAATAATGAGTTTCTAAACAATGCTGAAATCATTTAATAGAAATCCAAAAGCCCAAGACCAGTTTACAGACAGTCTATAAAATAAAAGCAGTAACTTTACAAATCACAACCATTAGAAAACCTTTTCAAATACCAAATATCCTATATCGGTGCAGCATGACTTACCAGAGTGAATATTAGAACCAGTGCTATCTGTGGAATTGTAATTTCCAAGCAAGTGCCAGCTTGTGGAAACCCATAGCTAAAGAATGCTAAACCAATGGCAGCAACAGTTGGGGCAACAACAATTGGGTTGATTAACCTATAACAAATTGTTGTAAAATTGTAAAGAATTAACATACTAGACTCATGTCTGGACAACTCTCTTTCGATAAAAGTTCAGTAGCTTCTATTTTCACTTCATTGACAACCAATATAAGTTTCTGTCATGTATCTCTTTCTCTCACATGTTAATGCATACACGTTGTAAAATTTTAGCAAGGTAGCAGAACAGCAAAGAACAAATATAGAAATTTACTAAATTGAACACAAGAAGAAAGATATTTATGGTGAATACAAGGAAGATATGGCATGCAAAATCTTGTTACCTGAGTAGAATAGACATCAAACCACTAAATCCCAGGATAAATTGGAATATTGAACCAACAATTATAGCTCCTTGGAGCTCCCTCATTATGTGCCTAAATTTCTGCAATTGAAATAAGCAGGATGCCAGGATTTAATATGGAAACCAAGAATATACCGAAACTAATAGACAATAACTGACAAAGGATAAGTCTGTGAAGAGTTAACAGATACATAATAGCAGATAGTATAAACAAAAAATAATGCTGTCAATTCAAATATACACAAGTTCAAACACTAACCAAGTGACATGGAAGTTTTCAACTCCTAGCATTAGTTTCTGAAGTAATTGTATTTCAAAATGCAGATAGTTTACGGATTTAGATTACTCGATGTAATTTTATACGCCTAAAAAGAGCCTGAGAGTGATGTGTCTGATGAATTAAGATTTTGTCTCTTAATCAAGTAATGAACTTACATGTTCTGTAAGATTCCGATACTCCTGAGCATTTATAATAACTAATGCTGGTGTTAAATACACAAATGAGCTCCCTTGAACTAAAGGCAGTCGGGTACCAAAGTAGGAGTGCAGTATAGTTGTGATGCCAGAAAGAAACAGCATTGTAGAAATCACGGTAGCAGTATCCTTCTGTCATCAGTGATTAATGTAAATGTGAATAAATAATAATATAAAAAACTAACAACTTTCTTAGAGAGTAAACAGTAAATAAATAACAGCATACGCACATCTGTTCCACCCATGACCGGTACCATGACTAATGGAATCAATACAAGTGAGCCAGCCAATGATAGATAGTGTTGCAGGCCGTAATAGATAAGAGATACTGCAATTAAAGATGCTAAGGTGTAAGTAAAAATTGAGATATATTAATTTACGGAGAGTTAAAGACTTACAGCAACATGATTATGCTAATTAATCTTGCTAATAATAAGATAGGAATTAGTTAAGAGTTAAGACCATGATTTGGAAATAATCACTGGGAAAAACATGTTCTTTCATAAAGGCCATCTTCAAACAACATGATAAATGAACGCAGAAAAGAATTCATAACCGACAGAAAATAATGAACACAAACTAACCAAAACCCGGATTTTCTTTAAGCCCGCACTTCAATCCCGATGGTCCCTGCCACCCTCCATTTGCAGGCTCCTCCCCTTCAGGATACAGATTGACCTTGACTTCTCCTTGTGCCACATTCTCCTCCTGCTCATTCTTTTCCTCTGGCACTGGAGCAACTGCAGAGATTCCATGGCCATTACCATTCTCATTCCCTCTGAAACCAACTTTCTTCTCACCATCAGGATTCAAAGCCAAAACAGGCTCATTCTCTTTTCTCCCCCTCCCCACTGTTGCCTCATCCAAAACAGTGCCATTCCCAGTCCTCATGGCTCCTCCACGCGAAGCTGGTTGGATCTCAATGCCCCTGTTGGGTCTCGTCCTCCCCAAGACCGGATCTATCTCTATCTTTGGAGAGGACCCTCCTCCTTTCCGCTCAAAAGATTCAAAATTTTCACTGACACTAACACTAGTACCTGCTTCACCGGAGTAATCAGACACAAAACCAGTTCTCTTGGCCCAGGACCGTAACTCTCTGGGGTTGTGATCACTTCTTGGCACGAAAGGATCCACGTTGGCTTCAACAGGTTCATGTCTCTTGACAGTGCCACCCCTCACACTCAGAGGCTCGCCCCTGTTGGAGTTCGACCCAGTTTCCATTGAGACTTTAACTTACTTTCCAAAATGGCACTGATATAAGCTCAACCCAATACAGTGGAAAGAAGAAAGATGAGATTTTTATATCAAGCAGCGGCCAAAGTGAAGCTAGAAACGGTGCAAAAACAGAAGAGAGTGACTGATGAGCGAATAAGAGAGTGAAATTACGAAAACGCCTCTCTGGTATGGCCGTTGATGAAAGCGCTATAGCAGCTTATTGAATACTCGAATGGAAGGTGCCTTCTTTTTTCTCTTGTCACTTTCTCTATTCTCTCTCTGTTTTTCTTTTTTAAATCAGGCAATTTCGGTTTTACTTTACTTTCTTCTTCTTCTCTCATTATTATTTTTTTGTTTTTTCAGTTTGTTTTTCGGTGGAAACTATAACAAATTGATAATTAGATTTGGCTCTTTTCTTCAACTTCAAGCATCTTCTTCGGTGACGAATTGCAAACTCACCGAGTGGAGTAGTTTAATCGATTTACATGAGACGACGATGATGACGACCACATAGTAGTTTAATCGATTTACATGTGTGTGTCAATATATCTTTTATATATTTTTAATATATATTTATTATTAAAAGATTTTATATGAATTTTATTAAAAAATTAAATTCACTCTCTTGTCGCTAGAAATCACGTAAAATTTATAAAAAAAAAACATAAGAAAAGATGTTTAAACAAAATTGAAGATTAAACTTTCATTTTGGTCCAAAAGTTAAAGTTCAAAAAAGAAAATTATATATTTCATAGAAAATTATTCAACTTACTCCTTAAAAATTAAAAAGTCATTAATTTTGATCTTGATTTATTTTAATATTAATTTATTTTTAAAAAAATTAATTGAATGACTTTTTTATTTTATAAAAAAATGTAATTTTTTTCATGAAAAAATGTGACCTACCTCAAAACTTTCCATACAACTTCAAACTTGACATTTCCCTAAATTTTGAGGCTTTACTAAAACTTGACATATCTCTAAATTTTGGAGGCATGGAGCAGAGGGGGTGACATTTATCTATCTATTTATCTATTCTATTTCCTATTATAAATTTTGTTTACATGAGGACGCGTGTCACCTCCACATTAAATTTTTTCCCGCCTAAAACTCTATTATTCTAAAACTCCATTGCTTAACCATTTGTATTTTTTTTTTATGTCTGTGAGCAAAATTTCTTTCAACTTCCAATTCTTTTTAATAAAAAATTCCTTTTTACTAAAAAATAAGTCAGAAAAGTAGAAAACTTTTCTATGTACCTCTGTCTGGGAAAAGTTTACTGTACACAAGCATGCAACTTGTGTATGGGTACACAAGATTTGTCAATGATAGATTTATGGTTTTTTAAATTAGACGGTCAGGATTTGTTCTAACATAACCGGTTAGTTACATACATTTTAGACTTTCGTATTTAACACTTGGTCCTTGTATATTATTATTTATTTTAAACATTCAGGTGTTTATTTTAATTGCAAAGCTTATTTATTTTTTGGTACCATATTGGTTGTTGCAGTGTTGTTATTAATCTGGAGATGTGCATGACAGTCTTAGGTGGTTATTCGGTGATGATAATGGACAGGCATATTAGGTGGATTTTCTGAGGGGATAATGGATGGCCCTTGTTGAGCGTTCTACTGTGGGAAAGATGGTAAACGTTCGTTTGATTTTGTTCGTTGTGGTTCATGGACAACGATCGTCGGGGCTTGTTCGATGGGCATGGCGAACGAGATTCGTTGGTGCTTGTTCGATGTGGATGATGGATTGCGCTCGATGGTGGTTCTTTGGTGGTGATCATGAATGGCGATGGTTGGCAGTGGTTGGTGGTTTTTGACGGGGAAGTTGAAGAAACGAAGAGTCCAAAACTTTAGATGCAGGGGAATAAAAAACTTCGAAGATGGGCGACAGTGCGGCCCGAGTTCAGCCAAACGAAACAATCTTCAAGCATCGAACATTTACTAACGATGACGAAGCAGTTTATTGATGCAATGAAGAGAAAAAATGGAGAGGAACATATCTGAAAACCTAGCCAAAAAAAAAACTTAGGGCTCCGCTGAAAATTAAAAGTTTAAAATAAACAAATTAAAAAGAAAAGGAAAATACGGGAAACTCACCGCCAGGTGTCAGTTTTAATTTGTGTGTGCAGGTACACAAGACCCATGCTTGTGTACCATAAAGAGACCCCCTCTGTCTGTCATAGAAAACTTTTATCTGTTCACAAAGTCACGCCTCCTCTTCTCATTAGATTTTCAAAACTTTAATTTTACAATTTTCTTAGTGTTCCGGCTCAAAATTTTCATCCTTATTTTGTTATTTTTTTGGGTTCTCATTATGCTCATTTCTTCTTCTTTCTCTACCTTTGCCTCTCTTTTGATCTCTTCCACTTCCTCCTATCTCCCAGCTCTCGGAAAAACATTTTCTCACCCAAAATTCCTTTTCTTTTCTTTTGCTCTCTCTCCGGAACACACAGTGTAATTTTTTTTAATAAACATGTGACCTTGCCCTTCTCTTCATGCGGAGCTTTGGGTACCACGGCCTCTGCCTTTCCTCCCTATATTGAAAAAATATCTTTCTACCTCTTCTAGGTTTGCTCACCGGCTCCGTGTGTACTGCATGTTTGATCTTACATTCCATTCCCTTTAGCCACAAAACAATTATTGTAATACTATAGAAGAAAAAAATAGAATGACAAGTGATAAGATAGATGTACACTTTGAAGAATCAATCAATAATTTTTATTTATTTAGTATCTCATTAGATTTTCAAAACTTTAATTTTACAATTTTCTTAGTGCTTCAGCTCAAAATTTTCATCCTTATTTTGTTATTTTTCTGGGTTCTCATTATGCTCATTTCTTCTTCTTTCTCTACACCTTTGCCTCTTTTTTGATCTCTTCCACTTCCTCTTATCTCCCAGCTCCCGGAAAAACAATTTCTCACCCAAAAATCCTTTTCTTTTCTTTTACTCTCTCTCCGGAACACACAATGTAATTTTTTTTAACAAACGTGTGACCTTGCTCTTCTCTTCATGCGGAGCTTTGGGTACCACGGCCTCTGCCTTTCCTCCCTATCTTGAAAAAATATCTTTCTACCTCTTCTAGGTTTGCTCACCGGCTCCGTGTGTACTGCATGTTTGATCTCACATTCCATTCCCTTTAGCCACAAAACAATTATTGAAATACTATAGAAGAAAAAAAAAATAGAATGACAAGTAATGAGATAGATGTACATTTTGAAGAATCAATCAATAATTTTTATTTATTTAATATCTCATTAGATTTTCAAAACTTTAATTTTACAATTTTCTTAGTGCTCCAGTTCAAAATTTTCATCCTTATTTTGTTATTTTTCTAGGTTCTCATTATGCTCATTTCTTCTTCTTTCTCTACACCTTTGCCTCTCTTTTGATCTCTTCCACTTCCTCTCATCTCCCAGCTCCCGGAAAAACATTTTCTCACCTAAAAATCCTTTTCTTTCTTTTGCTCTCTCTGGAACACACAGTGTAATTTTTTTTTAACAAACATGTGGCCTTGCTCTTCTCTTCATGCGGAGCTTTGGGTACCACGACCTCTGCCTTTCGTCACTATCTTGAAAAAATATCTTTCTACCTCTTCCAGGTTTGCTCATCAGCTCCGTGTGTACTGCATGTTTGATCTTACATTCCATTCCCTTTAGCCACAAAACAATTATTGTAATACTATAGAAGAAAAAAAAATAGAATGACAAAAATGAGATAGATGTACATTTTGAAGAATCAATCAATAATTTTTATTTATTTAATATCTAATTATTATTTATGAAAAAAGGGAAAAAAACAACGATCATACGAAGAAATGAGAGGTCTCTTAAAAACACTTACACTTTGTTTGGTATGATAGAGAGAAATATGAAAGAGAGAAATAAGGTGGAGAGAAATAGGTGACAAATGGAAAATAATTTGGGTTGCTTGGTAGGAAAGAAATAGAGATGAAATATGGTGGAGAGAAATGGTATTTTTGTTTGGTATTAGAGAAATAGAAATAAGAGAAATTAGATTATAATATACAGAGACCAAAATGCTCCTAAAGACTCAAAGGTAACACATATCCACGACTATATTATAGCAGCCAACTTGTCCAAGGAATCACTAAATCATGGAAAAAGACAAATATGCAGCTGCACAAATAATTCTAATGCATCCTCTCTCTTCAATGCACACAGACACAACACACTTCTCTTCGGTCTTCGCTATTTCTCCGCAAATTAGCGGAGAAATTTTTAGCCCAGGGACCCGCCCTTTGTTAAATTTTGTCTTCACAATTTTCTACTCTACCAAATTAACAAACCATTTCTCTTCCCTCTATTTCTCTTCCTTCCCTCTTAATTTCTCCTTCACCAGACAATGCATTAGTTACCCTTAATAGATTAATATTATTTATTAGATAATTATTAATTATTTATCAAACTTTTATTAAAATACTATTAGTAAATATTTTTTAAGAGCCTAAAATACCAACTTCATCCACTTCATGGTTAGGACTTAAGCTAACTCTAATAATGTGTCATGTTACGAAAGAAGGACACATACCATATAAAGTACGTCATTAATATATGTAAGAGGTGGTAAAGTGGGTTATCTCATCTAAGCTCACCTAAAATGAGTTATTTTATTTCACTTTACTCTTAGATATTCAAATATAGGATGTTAGGAATTTTAAAATAAATATCAATAAAATATTTCTTAGAGGTTTTGTTTTATATAACTTCAAACCTAATTTGATTTCAATTTTAAAAAAAAATTGTTTTTAGCTTTTTGTAAAAAGAAAACAAACTATTTAAAAATATGTTTTACGATAGATGAATATATAATATAATAAATTTACATTCTAGGGAAAAATAGGGAGAGTTTATGGTACACAACATTGGTAAACTTGTACCTGTACAAGAACGATTTGGAGCATTGATTTAATGTATGAATATTTGGACGGTAGATCAGAGGTACTTTAGAATGAGCTGACGTGGCGGTTGCCAATGTTTCCATATTTTGTAGTAGGTCCATTGTCGACAACTTTCATTTTTTATTGATTGGACCTTTATTTTGTTAGATTTGCGGAGAAGACTTCGCTTTCCTTGGTCATTTCCAACCACAGAGTTATTGAAATCCCCTCGCATGCGAAGTCCTTTAGTGGGCAGATTAAAGGTAGGTGAGAATTTTCTAGTTGTCGTTTTAAAATGTATAGTGGAGGAGTATGTGTTGGAAAAGTGGATAAACTATGGGTGGATGGTTGTGAGGAAGAGACCCCATTGTTCAGGCAATTACTAGATGTAGGGGAGTTTTCGTTTGGGTTAAATCAATGTAGATCTGCGTTGGAGGTGAACTCAAACTTACGAATCGCGATGCAAACAATATACCCACTTCATATGTTATCATGAGGTGAAACATTGCAGTTGGAACAAGGAAACGGGGGTAACATTTTTCGGACAGAAGATATCATAGCCGCAACAACGAGATGACGATGAGGTTATTGGAGAAAACCTTGCAGCCGCAACGGGAGAAAGGGTGAAGTTTTTGGGGGACAAAGTTCGACGGCTAGTGTTAAGGTAGAGCAAAACCTAATTGCAAAATATCATGACTTCAAAGAAATTTTCGAATTTTATTAAAATATTATTTTCACTATTGGGGGAACCGACACGTGTCAGTAAAAAACTTAGGTACCAGTACAAAAATTTCAAGCTTGTGTACCATAGAACATATAAAACTCGGACCGGACCGGCCGGTTGGACTGGGAACCGGTTCTATGACCGGTCCGGTCGAGTAATTGGATCGGACATGCTCTTAACCCGGTTCGAACCGGCCCAGAATCGGAGTCAACTGGCGGGTCAACGAGCCAACTGGACCGACCCATGTTGATGAGAAATAAAATTCTCAAAATGGCTTCAGAAAGGTTCGAACGCGAGACGTGAGGGAAGGCACATCAACGAGCAAACCACTAAGCCACAACATGCTTTTGGTATATATAGTGGCATTTTTAATATATATATATAGTATTAAAGAAGTGATAAATCATAAAATACAAAATATTAAAATCATCCATGTTGGGTTTTGAACACACAATTTGCTGATTGAAGTACACACACTTCACCCACTACACCATTACAATTAATTGTTATTCACCTACTTTTTTTGATATATACTCATTTATTTTATAAATATATAATTATTTAATATTTTTTCGGTTTAACCGGTTCAACCAGTGACTCACTGGTTGAATCAATAACGAATGATATGGCACATTGGTCCCTGACTTTTAAGGGACCATGCAGTTTAGTCCCTGACTTATACAAAATAACACTTTAGTCCCTGAGATCTTGCATCGTCGATCACTTTAGTCCTTGGGTGTGAATTCTGTTAACTTCTTGGTGATGTGTCACGTTAAGTGACACATCAGCTGCCAAGTTGGACACAAACGACGTCGTTTAACATATATGAATCTGTCTTGGGTTAGATAGTGATCCCCTAATTTTATCTTCTCCCTTTCCCTTTCGTTTACCTTCGCCATCGTTCTACCTGAAGCAGAGGCCATTGCTGACAATCTCATCTCCTTCATTGTGTTTCTTCTGCAACCAGACATCAAGCTTCGGCGACGTGAACCTGTTGACGTGAAGCTCTGTTTCGTAGGTGAATGATGAAGGGTGGAAGTTCGAAATCCTCGCAAAGTTTGCAGAAAGGACGATCTGGCCCAAACTGTAAATGCAATCTTAAAGCAGTTATTAGGGTTTCAAAAACTGAAAAAAAAACCTGGGAGGTTGTTCTTTGGATGCCCTAAGCTGAGGGTAATGTGTGGTGCTTTCTGATTTTCTCTTTTATGTCTTTTTAGTTTGCAGAGGTTGTTAATGGCTTTTGTTGTTCAGGTTGTGGATAGGTGCCATTTTTTCTTGTGGGTGGACAATGAAGTTATGGCAGAGGAGAGCATCAATGAAGCTACATCCAAGATTGGGGCTGCTATAATTGATGATGAAGAATGGAGGCAAATTGTGCTAGGGAAGCTTAATAAGTTGGATTATTGTATGAGGAAAATGAGATGGTCACTCATGTTGATGTGTATGCTGTTGGGTTTTTTTTCTGGGTTTATTGATGAAGTAATTAGATTGGGTTATGGATGTGTAATGGGGAAATGATGTAGTGAATGATGAACTAATGTAATGTGACTCATCTTTGATGTTAATGGTAATGAGACTTGTTATTGATGTTTGCCTAACTATTTTGTCCCACTATTTGGCACCTCAATTGTAACCCTGTAAACTATAATGTTATGAGTAGGAAAAAAATTGACAAAATTGATTAACAAAGCTGCCAATCTTTTTGCAGTAAAATTAAGACATTATAAAAGCAATAACATCCAAATGTAGTTTGTATTTCATCCAAAAAAAGTACCAAAGTTAATGTCAAGAGCAGTAAATACATCCATAAAGTGCCAAAATGAGCAAATTGTACCAAAAAGAAGCAACAACTTCCACTGCTTACATCCAAAATACTTAAATAAAACAACTGCAAATACATCCAAAAAAGGCTAATGATATCCCTAAAAATTCAAAATGAACAAATGTAAATCATCAATGCTTCATGGTTGTTTGCACTGCAGCCCTGGTGTTGGCATGAACTACTTGGCTTTGAATGAATCATCAACTATTTCAGATGGAGCATTTGATGAGGCAGTTTGCTGAGCTCTTGGTGAGGCAGTTTGCTGAGCAGCTGGTGTGGCAGTTTGCTGAGCAGTTGCAACTTGCTGTTTTTGGCTTGTTGATGGCTTAGAACCTTTTCCCCTGGTTGGCAGTTTAGGCCTAGGCCTTTGGACCATGGTACTACTTCTAATTGGGCTTTGCTGAATGACAGGGGGCTGGGATTGGGACAAATCAATTTCTTCTGGTTGTGTTGTTGTGTTTTTAGTGGCAATACTTCCTGACCCAGTTTGGTTTTCCTCAGCTAAAGTATTGGAAGGGCCACCTTGGTCAGCATTTGCACTGCTCTGCTGGGCTTTTAAGTCCTCCAACCTCTGTTTTTTTGCCACAGGACAACCAAACCTGTTATGTTTTTTTCCACCACAGACAGAGCATATGAAGGCAGGAAGCTTCCTTTTCAATTTAGTTCCCTTTACAACTGTTTTCTTTCCCTCACCATCCTTTCTTCTCTGCTTCTTAGGTCTACCTGGCTTTCTCTTCATTGGTGGGGGCAATGGAGGAACTTGGTCGGATTTGTGCCAAATTTCTTCACCATGTAACGAGTTGACATGATGGGCATATGTTGCAGTAATGGATGCCATAGTTAGCCAACCATGGCAGTAATCCTCTGGCCTCTCATGCTTAAAAGCAATGGCAGCTATGGCATGCATACAAGGCATACCTACAATGAAAATAAGTTGGGTAAGATACATGTATTTAAGTAAGGTCCAAGCAAAGCAGAGCATTGTTGATGATCATTACCTGTTAGCTGCCAGAATCTACAGGTACAAGTATGAGTGCCCAAATGAACTGTCACCTTTGTGGCCAGGCTCTGCACCTCAAACTTGTGGACATCATCATCACCTAACCATTATACAGAAATGCATGTTATATTTGTGTGTTGATGTAAATAAATTTAAAAATTATTTGATGTGTGTACAAGGTAGTGCTATTACCTGAGCATATTTGGGTCCATTTGTTGCTCTCCTTTTTTTCCTTCTCAAGTCTACTTTGCTGAACTGGTGGCAAGTGACCACTGTGCCTTGATAACTTCAACTTGTTGGTGGTTATTGTGGTCATGATATAACACCTCACCTCCTCTAGCATGGTGATTATTGGCCTTGATCTTGCAACCAGTATCTTTGCGTTGAAGACTTCACAATTGTTGTTGCAAATATTGTCCACCTTTGGCCACTCACTGAAGTGAGACTTGGTCCATGCTTGTTCTGGCCATTTGTCCAGATACTGCCAAGCCTTTTCATTAATCCTCTTAATAGCATTCATCTTTGTGTTGAATTGGCTTGTGGTTGTGGATCTTGCACATTCCCATAGCAAACCCCTAAGTTCTTTGTCCTTCCATTGCTTGGTAAAGTTTTGCCATAGATGCCAAACACAGAATCTGTGATTGGCACCTGGCATAACCTCTTGCAATGCTGGTATCAATCCCTGCATGGAGTCAAATCAATAACTTCAGTACTTAAGCAGTGAAAAAAAATAATGCATTTTAGTCCCTGAGTCTATTAAAAATCATGCATTTTAGTCCCTAAGTCTATTGCAAATCATGTATTTTAGTCCCTAAGTCTATTAAATTACATGCAAATTAAAATTTTAGACCTTACAGGCAGATTACCTTATGTATATCAGATATAAAGTGCCATTTGTTCTGTCTGAAATCACCAAGGTCATCTTGCAGCAACTCCAAGAACCACATCCAATTTTCTTTGTTTTCAACATCAACAACTGCATAGGCAATTGGCCAGATGTGGTTATTTGCATCTTGGCCAACTGCAGATAATAGCTGCCCTCCATAATAACCCTTCAAGAAGGCTCTATCCAGACCAATTAAAGGCCTACATCCAGCCTTCAATCCAACCTTGCACCCTTGAAGACAGATGTATACCCTGTGAAATATTGGAGGGCCTTCTTCTTGGGGGATGTATCCATTTTAACAGTTGATCCTGGGTTAGCCCTCAATAACTCACCACAGTAGTCCCACATTTTCTGAAATTGGGCTTTCTCACTTCCTTCTATAATTTCCCTAGCTCTAACAGTAGCCCTGAATATTTTTGAGTCTCCAAGAATCACACCATATTTTCTTTTAAAGTAGTCATATACCTTTCTTAATTTGTTCATAAGTTTTCCAATGACCCAAGGTTGTTGTGCTTGTGAGTTTCTGAACACTCTTGCACATGTATGATCATTCTTGAATGTCTTGATTTGGTAACAGTGTTGCACATTATTGTAGGCACAGTAAATCTCCCATGCACACTCCTGCACCTTACATTTTGCCCTTGCCCTCAACTTGTCATTCTTGACCCACTTAATTTCTCTGCCAAGATGGATTGAGTAGTCTTTGACCCCTTGTTTGAAAAAATCTAAAGTTATGAACTCCATCCCAAGTTCTAATGTGACATGGCCAAATGTTGCTTCCTTGTTGACTTGTGGGTTAACATCCTTGTCACTTGCCTCATCTTCACTGCTTACAAGAGTCTTCAACTCCTCAGAAAACCAAGTGTCTTCATCAATATCATATAACACCACATTACCTGATGCAGAATATGAAGCTCTATGTCCCACATTACCTTCTTGCTCCTCTTCTATTTCAGTATCTTCTTCTATATACACTGACCTTTTGCCTTCACTTCCATTCCCTTTTCCTTTACCTTTTCCACCTTTTTTTCTCTGGTCTGCCACATCTGCCACCATTTGTTCTGCACCATTCATAGTTGCTTTAGATTCTGCATCATTCCTCTGGTTTTCATTTTCTGCTACATTCCTCCATACCTCATTTTCTGCATCATTCCTCTGGGTTTCATGTTCTGCTTCATTCCTCTGGGTTTCATGTTCTGCTTCATTCCTCTATACCTCTTTTTGTGCACCATTCTTCTGTGGTCCAATCTCTGCATGTGGCCTATTTGGTTCAATTATTGTGTCTTGCCTCCTAAATTGTCTCCTTGATCTTAGCCCACTCATTGATGGGCTCATCACATTCTCCTCTCCTAAACCACTCCTTACTGGACTCTTCCTTATTGGACTCTTGCTTACTGGGCTCTTCTTGATTGGGTTTTTTTTTGGCTGGGCTCTTGACCCTCAAAACATATGGACTCTTTGCTGGACTTTGTGCACCCACTTGTCCCTTTTTTGCTGGGCTCTTCACCCTCAAAACACCTTTTTTCTTTGGTGGACTTTTTGCACTCCCTTGTCCCCTTTTTGGTGGACTACCTAATAATGCCATAAAGAAAAAGCCTCAGCCATTTACTGCATAAACCCAAATAACTCAATTAACCCATAAAGAGACACTTACCAGTACCCTTTTTGCTAGCCTCAACATCATTGGTTGTTGTTTTTGGTCCACTAGAGTCATTTTTACCTGTCAACATAAAACCAACAGATATTAGCCCACAACAAGCAGTAAGAACTTAACTTTTAATTCAAACAGTAAACCCACTCACCTGTGTTAAGGTCATCACCAAAGTCACATGACTCAACCTCCTGCCTAGAACCACCACATGCATCATTTGTATCAACGCCACCACCATTCTTGCTACTTGAACCACCTTTCTCATTACCATCAGCCTTAACAGATTCAATTACTTCCTTCAGAATTGTTGTAATATCCACCACCTGAGGATCATCAACGGGATGCTCATAGTATATATGTAGTTCTCCCTAATTCCTTTTACCAAACTCTATAGCTTCCAATAAATGAGCATCTTCCTTCAAAACCCTTAAACTATCCCTAAACTTCTTAGAAGTGTCCATCCAATACACATTACTTACTTTTTCATATCCAAGCTCTTTGCTGAAGTTAAAAAAACTAAAGACATCTAATCTATCTTCACGACACTCAGCCCAAACATCAACCTTACTCCACTTATATCTCACCCTTCCACCATCCCCTTGCTCATCAAAGTTTCCACCATGATGTATATGGATATCAATTCGCTGCATGCACAATTAATGGTTTTGGGAGTCAGACAATTTCTAAGATTGACAAAATAAATTATTCATTAATTCCTATAAAGTAATAAAATAATAATTAAATATTTGATAGAAAAAATTAAAAAATTGTTTATTCTGCTAACTTGTTAGACACATACATATTCCTAACCTTGTAACATATGGAACTAGGGGACCACATCAACATTCTATCATAACTGTATCCCTAATACACGTACCATCTTCCTACAAAGTCATAAACCCCACCACAATGCCCCACCACTACAACAAACAAACATTGAAACAAACCCTAATGTCCCTATTTGTCCACCATCATAGAAACAAACGCATGTGTATTCTCAGGTTCCTTCCCAATAAATAATAAACAAAAAGTTGTGAAGAAAACAAAACCCTAAAATCCAGCAAAAACACTTATCAATGGAGGAGGGACAATCACTGAAGCTAACCTGAGAATCCATTGGTACGAAATCGTCAAAATGCAGAGACTCGTCTTCTACTTTCAGGTCACCGGAGATTGCACAAAGAAACGGAGACACAAAGAAACGGAAGCAGAGAGAAACGAGAGAGAGAGATAGCAGAGTCGTGAACAACGATTGCACAATGAGAAACCCTACAATATATATGTCCTACTTGGCAGCTGATGTGTCACTTAACGTGACACATAATCAGGAAGTTAACAGAATTCACATCCAGGGACTAAAGTGACCGACGATGCAAGATGTCAGGACGATAGTGCTATTTTGTAAAAGTCAGAGACTAAACTGCACGATCCTGGAAAAGTCAGGGACCAAAGTGCTATATCCCTCAATCAATAACCCATTGACCCAGTACCTTGACCGAGTCCGAGTTTTATAACACTGCCATAGAATGACCCGGGAAAAATAACCATGATACTAGAAATTAGAAAGTTTCCGTAAGAGCATCTACACCGCGGGTGCTTAGCTCAATTTACTGACACAGTGCACATTACCATAGAGTCTATATAGCGATGGAGCAAATTTTACTGTGGTGCTTATTTAAGTCAAATGGCTTAAATAAGCACCTGCAACTTTCTGAAAAGCTGAAGAAAAGTAAAAATTTTATAAATTAATAAAATATAAATAATGAGTAATAATAGTGAGACCCATTTAAGATATGTGAATAGTAAAAAAGTGAGGTGCTGGGATGGAGATGAAAGGTGCTTAATAATAATTGAATGATATATAATGATGGGACCCATGTAAGACACGTGAATAATAAGAAAAGTGGGGTGCTGGAGCGTGGATGACCTAACACACGGACCTGACTAGAAGCATCTCTCTGCCTCGCTGTCGAAAAGAATTGGAATTAGAAAGGGTTTATGAGAGGTTCAGTGGATGGATGGACAAATTTGAATTGAAGAGTGAAGAAGTGAAGACACGACACGACAATGGAGTTCCCTCCTTCCTCCTCCTCCAGCATATCATACGACACCGTTTTCTATGCCATATACCCTGATTCCCCCACCACCGCCACCCTTCAATCGCTCCACCTCCAAATCATAGAAACTGTCTCTCCCTTCACCGTCGACTACATCTGGCAGCACCAGCCCTTCACCCTCTCCCTCTCCACTCCCCCTAACCCCTCCTGCCCCTGCCCTTCCTCCTCCCACCTCCCCCACCTCCACGGCCACCTCCGCTACGGAGACAACCTCGACGATGAATGGTTCACCGTCTTCCTCCTCTTCCACATCTCCCTCCGTTTCCCCTCCCTCTCTATCCGCCTCTGGGACTCCGACGGCGAGTTCCTCCTCATAGAAGCCGCCTTCCACCTCCCTCGCTGGCTCAACCCCGACACCTCCCTCCACCGCGTTTTCATCCGCTCCGGCGACCTCCACATTATCCCCCGTAACCGCCTCCCCGAACCCTCTCTCCTCGACTCCCTCAACTTCCTCGCCACCTCCGGCTCCGAATCGCGGGCACCCGACCCGGTTCAGCGCGCCGTCAAGAACCGGATCAAGGATTACCCGGACCAAGCCAGGAGGAACATGCACAGGGCTAGGGTTAGGGTTCCGGCGTCAGTGGCGCAGGTTCTGAAGCACGAGCCCTGCTTGATTTCGCTGGCAGTGGAAGGGTTCTATGACAGGGACGTGGATTCCATGAAGTTCGCAGCGAAGATGGAGAGGTTCTTGGAGAAGGGGAAGGAAGAGGAATTGGTGTGTGTTCCGGTGAAGATGTCGAGGGCTATGTATGCGCAGCTTTCGCAGCAAACGTTTCGAGCCCCGAAGGTTTACCCGGAATTGCCGGGTCGGGGCGAGGGAGAGAGGTATGTGGAGGCGGAGTTGGGAATGAAGATAGCTTGTGGTTTGGAGATGATGTATCAGCAGCGGAAGCGTGATGGGGTGGAAGGGAAGGGGGCTACTTGGGAAGTGTTTAAGGAGAGCTTGGAGAAGAATGGTTACTTCCAAGGGCTGCTTTCTGGCTCCAATGAGTATCAGAGGTTGATGCAGAATGCTCAGGAGTATTACAGGAACACTTCTCTGCACTCCAAGGCCAGGTTGGTGAGATGCTCTTTGTTCATATGCATGATTTTCCATTACGGAAACTTATATGAAGACTCATTTGGATTGGATGGGGCACTGGGGATTAGTCTGCTTAGGTTGTGATGCACTAATATAATAATATTGTTTGTTTTTTAGCTCTCCAGTTTATGTAGGTTTTTGTTATTATTTTGTCATTGCTAAGGTGAAATTTTGTTGCAGTGACTTGATGAATGCTCCTGTTAGACGCATAGATGAAATTCTTGCTTTGCCTTATTCAGTGGATGATTTTAAGGGTCAGGAGGTTCCTCCGTCTGATGATGATTCTTGGATATACAATGGAGAGGAAGAGTTGAACTCTGCTCTTATGGAAAGACAAAAGGAGATGGAACTTTATGACTTAAAACACAAAAAGAAAGGGAAAGGAAAAGAGGATCAAGATACTGGTCTATCATCTAGTTCAAATGCTGATGAGTTTGATCCTGGTGATATAGCAAAAACCATGCAGAAATTTGTCAATACCTTGTCAAGTTACAAGGGTGCTGAAGCTCCTGAAGACAGGTTAGTTTAATCACATACACATTTAACGTATCCGATATGCATGCTTCTGATGACTTTTATTATATAGGAATCTTTTTTGGGAAAGACCTTGGGTCATGAAATGATTATTGAAGTAGATTCAATTCCATAGATCTTTTTTAATACAGGTCTAATCCAAAACACCAACCCGTTATTAAGGATAATAATATTCCCAGAAGTCAACAAGTCCTGTTTGGATGAGCTTATTTTCAGTTTATTTAGGCTTATCTACTGCTTTACATACTTATGATGTATTGTACCAAAACAATTACTTATGAAGTATTTTTGTCCTGTTTAGATGAGCTTATGAAAACAGCTTTTGCAAACCAAAAAAAAAGTTGTTTTGGGCTTATTTTCATAAACTAAAAATCAAAACTTTAAAAACAAGTTTTTGTGTAAGCTAAAAACAGCTCAGGTGGTAGCTATTTTTAATTTTTTATAATAATTTTAACCAAATTAACCTTATTGATTCAAAAATCCATTCTTTCATAAGCACTTCACATCAAAGTGCCTTTCCAAATGTTATTTAGCTTATTTTAGACCATATGTATAATGCAAGAGCTTATTTAACAAGTTCTACTAAAATAAGCACTTAGTTAAGTTGTTTATTTATCAAAATTGGATTGGCTTCTGGTAAAGTAAGTGCTGATATCTTGTTTTGAATAACTTGTTCCCTTCTGTTTACTACTCCCTCCGGTCCTATTTATAAGAACTTTTTTAGGGTGAGTCTTGGTCCTTTTTATAAGAACCTTTTTAGATTGTCCCATACATTAATTATTTTTTGACAAAAATACCCCATTAGTGGAGGTAGGTGCGTAATTAATTAGTAGAGAGAGTATGACACAATTGAGTAGTTAAGTGAAAAGAGAAAGATAATGGGTCTCAATAAATTCAAGGGTAGTTTAGGAAATATCATACATATTCTTGACAAATTTATTGCAATCAACTAAATTAACCAACTTCCTTAATCCGTGTGATATAGTTAAAAGGTTCTTATAAATAGGACCGGAGGGAGTATATGGTAATAAGAAGTTATTGTTCCTGCTACTAATTTTTTTTTCCTGACGCTGTCATGATAAATACACATTTTGGTGATACTCACTTTGTCACCTTTGTGACTTTGTTATATTACTTTATTATGTTTATGATGACATCTCTTTATCTTGGGCACTTGTCTTGTAAAGGAATAAGGAAGTGGACCTTGATGTGGATCAGTTTATTAAAGACATGGAATCAATCATGAAGCTTCCAGGTGAAGTTGCCGACAGTAATGTTGAAGAAGGATCATCATCTGACCTGGACTTTGGTAAGATTTTCATGTTTATGACCTCATGTTTACTTTGTAGGCGATATTAACTTCAATGAAAAAGTTTTATCTATAGATTAGGAAATTTTACTTAATTAGATCCACACTCTTAAATTGCTATATAAACTTGTTTTTGCTTGTCTTTATTTTCTGCTAATGGACCATTTTGTAAAAATGTTGTGTTACACCATCACATTTACATTTCTGTTTTTTATGATATGCCATGTATGTATGCACATTCAGGTTCACAACATCTTTTAGGTTTGAACTTCCTTTTGGCTATCTGCTTTTTTGCACATTTTCCAACTCTCTTTCCCTCTCCTTTTGTTAAACTTAACTGTAAACTGTGTCTGCATTCTATATATTATTGTTGTCTGTGAAGTTATCAGAGAAGTTCAAACCGCTATTTGTAGCATTTACATGACATACACTAGTAGAATTATCGACATCACTTGTAGCTGGTTTGTAATGTGTGTGGTACCACACAATGGTTACCAGACACAAAGTTGGTATTTAGTTATTGCTGTTAAATATGAATATTTTTTACTTCAAAATATTAATCCTTTCTTAAATTTCATGCAGAGGAAATTTTTAATATAATTTCACTAAAAAATTGCATAATAATTTTGTGGAGCTGATTCTTGCTTATAAGCATGGTGTTTTTTCCCCAGCATTGATTATCACTTCAAGTTCGCTGTTACTCAATGTAACACAGATCAATAAACTACCTTTGTTTGTGATACTGTGAGCTGTACTAAACCGCTACCTCGGTTATAGCATGCATAGAACTGAAGGATTAGTGAATTAAGTCCTTGAATTCAACCGAATAGATGATCACTCGGCCAGTCAATTTGTTATTTCTTCCCCCTTGGTATCTCTTTTGGGTTCTAATATTTTTATTAATGGTTATGTAGATGATTCTGGTGAGAGTGATATGGCTGAATCTGCTGAGGATGATGATGATGTAGAGGATACTTTCATGCGGTCCTATTCTGATGTTATGAATGAAGAACTAAAGGAAACGACTCTTCAGAAAAGTTTTGTTCGTGCTAATGAACAAATTCCAAAGAAGGATGAGGTATTGTATTTTGTTTGTATGAGGAAAGACCGCACTAAATGTTAATGTTCAATGATGTATAAATGTTACCAAACCTCACTAAAGGTCAGTTGAAAGGAAATAAATGAAATTTAAGTATAAGATAATGAGGGGCAAAACTTGGGCACCTGCAGGATGGTTCAGTTTCTATTTTCTTCTGCAAACTTACAGATGTTCTTGAGTGCAGTTGAATGACTGATAATTTTGTTTAAAAAAAAAATCACTTTCAGGGAACATCAAATGCTGCAGAAGACATGGATGAGGATTTTTCTCCTGTAGATGTGGATGTGAACTTGGTAAAAAGCTTCCTTGATTCCTTTTCTTCCCAACAAGGGCTTCCTGGTCCTGCTTCGAATTTGCTTGGGCTCATGGGGGTGCAGTTCCCACAAGATGCTAAGAAGGGCAAATAAAGATACTAGAATTTTTATCCAGAATTTTCAAGTTTTGGGATTCTCCAACAGCATAGTCCCCAGGTGACGTGTTCCATAACCCGTTTATCAAGATCTTTTTTACACGGAGGCTAGTCACCTGCCTGACAGAGAGCATAAAGGAATGCTTACTAGCCATGGTGGGATTGCACCAGGTTTTGGCACTCAATTTGTAAAGAACTGTATTATTTCCTTGCCTGGAGAGAAAAGCAAGAGAACACACATTTGTAGCGACTTGCTTAGTACAGGTGGCAAGAGGCTTAGGAAATTGGGATTAGGATAACTATCTTATATCGTAAATCAATGTAAACCAGAAGAAAGGGAAATTATGTTACAATATTACAACCAGAATTCAGATTTGATGCGGTAGTTTCTGGATGAATGGGACCCTACAGAAGAGATTGATTGAATCTGCTAGGTACAGCTGGTATTTACTTGCAAAATTGTCTCGGAAATAGTTGTTTTTCATGTCCAATTTGTGTTATCTACTGTTTCCAGTTGATGATTACTTTTTTGAGTTAAGTGATTACTGTTTACTAACGTTACAAAGTACTCTTGTTTATATTGGATTGTTAGTCAGTGCCTGGCGGTTTTTGTCGGTCTTTCTTTCTTATATATACTTCATAATATGAACGCATGCTTTTTTTTTGGGAAATCTTTCTAGGTTAAAATTTACATTATCCTTTAATTTTGGACTGTACAAGAACGTGCCAAATTGCAAAACTTGTTACACCCTCAAGTGTATATATCTCTTAGAATCTTGGTTGCTTAAATTAAACTTCAGCATACAATTCTGCTTTGCACTTCTTGTGCTGATTTTGATTATATATATATATATCAAAGTTGATGTAGACATGATAAGGCGTAAAAACGAAGTATCACGGTGGAACAGGTGTCTTCAAGGCGGGAGGAACCATGCGTTTATCATTAAGAGTTCTGCTTGTCTTTTGTTTTTTATGCAGTTGTAGTTTGTCTTCATCTTACCTTATTGTGTAAGAAAATGTTGGAGCAATTGCTTTAGGATCACTTGATAATATATCGCCAGCACCTTTTTGCAATTCCTGAGGTTTGTGTTGACATTTATTTTCTCAAAGGTAAAAGTAAATTTTATTTTCCTGCAAAACGATGAAAGTAGTGTATGTATGTGTTTTCATGTAAACTTCAAAACATGCCCTGTTTCTTGTGTATAAATTTGGATAGAATCATAGATGCATGTGTGCATGTGCTGCGTGATTCTGTCATGAAATTTCGTAACTTTACTTTCATTAAGGACATCATAATGTTCACGATTTGTCTTCAGCATCCTTCAAAACATTTCATTCACGGGCAGTTTGGTATTAAAGAAGACAGTTTCTACTGTGGTAAAAACGGACTAACTGGTATGTGATGAAAAAAAAACTCAGAATACAAAGAGAAGTGCAAACCAAAGACAACATTTTCTCAAACTTATGCCAATTTATGGACAAGCAAAAATAGATAAATGAATCTCTTCTGCAAACCAAAGACTACATTTTTTTCATACCTCTTCCTACGTATGAACAAGCCAAAAATAGAAAAATGAATCTCTTCCCTTTCAGTGAAAAGACGCTCAATACTATCTAATGAAACTGGTAAAATAATTTTTAAAAAGAGGGGAAAAAGACCTAAACACACACTGTAGGAAACTGGGAAGAATATTTTACACCTGGCTCTGCTCCTTGGTAGCCCTGTACTTCCTATGCATTCCAGGGGTCATGCAGGAGAAGATTGATTGTTTCTTTGGTTTGGCGCCAAAGATAAATGATCTGAGAGGAACCCTGGCCCGAGACTCTGACTGTCTAAGCTGGCCATTTTGTTGTCTCTTTGAAGTTGACAACCCAAATTGCTCATTCAGCTTTACAAGAGCCTTTTCAACTTCAAGTAGGAGAGATGTTACAATATCTAGACCTGCTTGAATTTCATCAGCAACCTTGTTGTTTTCCTGTTTCATGTTCAAAATCTCACCTTGGAACTTGGCAGCTTGATAACTTGTGAACCTGAAGTCATCATCTTCAGCACTGGTTTTCAATGCTGTTGTTATCTGTTCTTGGATGTCACACAAGGATGAGAACCTACGTTGCAGTTCTTCTTTCAGCAAGGCACTTTTTTCCAACCAGACTGTTATTTCAGTTTGGATCTCTGTGAGGTGTTTGTAAATTGGTCGTGCATCTGATTTTAAACAATGCTTTATGCTACCACTACCCTCTGAAGATTTCCCTTTGTCCTCAAGTTTTGATACCTCATCCTGCAAATCTTTGATAGTGGTTTCAAACTTCTGTATCTCAGAAAAACTGGCACTGAATTTTAACCAGAAAGTTAAGTTCTCCTCTAGAATTTCATCCATGTTTGACCGGAACTTCTCTTCAATGGCTGATGTAGATTCAGGTTCAATTTTTGAAAGTTCCTCAATTTTGTGTTCTTCTGCTGAGTCTGCCAAATCTTCATTTCCTTCCAAGCTTCTCTGCATGAGACCTAGTTTCTGACGTAAAAGACTTATCTCTTCATCTTTTCTCTTCTCTATTTCGGCGAGCCTTTTCTTCACATCTTTGTAATTCCGAAGAGTATTAGTATACTCAGTTAGTAGAACTTTCTCTCTGTCCTGCATTCCATCCATAAACATTTGCTGCCAATCAGGCTCATCTTCTTGTGCTGTTGCCTGATCTTTGGGATCAGCTTTGAGAATATTCTCTGTCTGAGGTGAACTTTGCTTAGCATCACTTTCTTGTTCCTCAAAATTCCCCAATGAACTATCTGACTTGTTACTTGCCGGGTGCTGGTCGACTTCCTGATTTTTAGTAGTAGTAGTCACAGCAACTGTTGCTTTTCCATCACTGTTGTCAGGATTCAGAGTCTTCTCTTGTTCTTTTAGCTCTTTTGAAGGTTTGTTTTCTGCTGGGGTTTCATCTTCCATTTCTGAGGAACTGGTGACCTTAACCTCATTTATTGACATAACACCATTTTCTAGCGAACCAGTGACCTTAGGTTCATTATCTATGTGTGCACTATTTTCAGTATTTTTTGCTGAACCTGTGACTTCAAGCTTGTTATCTGATGTTACACCATCTTCTACAGTACTGGCAACCTTAAGCTCCTCATCTGAAGTTACTGCATCTTCTATCAAACCAGTAAGTTCCTTTACTGACTTCACATCATTAGATAAGACATTGTCTTGATTCAATGGAACTTGTCCTTCAGGTTCGTATTTTGATTCAGCTTGGCCTGATGAATTGTTTTGCATCTGTGATGTGACCTTAACCTCCTCACCTGGCTGCATATTTTGGACTTCCTCTGATAGATGATCAAGATTACAACATGCTTCAGTGAAATGGTTTTGGAGATTGCTATTCTGATCATCAACAATTTGGTTTAAATCCTGCAATCCATGCAGCTTTTCTTCCATTTCTCTCAGTTGATCATTCAATCTATTTTTGTCATTGATCAAGCTTTCCTTGTCACTTTCCAGAGTTCGAATAAGGTCTTGAAGTTCATCAGTTTCTGTTCTCAATATCTTTACTAGAGCAGTCTGGGATGAAACTGCAGTTTCCAAGCTAATCACTTTGTTCACAAGCTCATCAATCTTCTCTGCCATTTCTGCCACAGTGAGAGATGAATTGGAGCCAGCCTCAAAGTGCTCTTTAATTTTCTCTTGTAATAACTGCAAGTCCTGTCTCTCCTGAGTCAATCTGTCCACATCTTTGGCCAAGTCCATTGTTTCTGTTACTTCTTTTAGATCCCTTTTGGCCCTTGGCTTTTTGGAATTGCTCTGATCATAATGGAACTCATCCATAAGAGAGCCTAACTTGGCCTTGACATCCTTTATCTTTGTGGATTCAATTTTGGTTTCATCAAGTGATATTTCCTGCTTCTCTTGCAACCGTGCCAATGTCTCTTGGCATGATTTAAGAGCGGCTTCTGCCATCAAACGGCGAGCTTCATCATCTTCAATTACAATACCTTCTCCAAGTTCATCTTGTAGAATGGAAACTTTCTCTTGCAATTCCTTTATCTGCTCTTCAGTTTCCCAGTACTTAGCAATGGCATTATCATAAGAGCTCTTCAGGAACTCTTTCACAGTTTGTAGAGCCAGAATCTGTTTCTGGTGCTTTTCAACCTCTTCAAGTGCCTCCTTTCTGCTCAATCCAGATTTGGGAACTTTAGGAGTAGGAGCAGCTTTGTTGGCTGTCTTCTTGGAATGAAATTTCTTTGTGGCTGTTGTTACTGTCACAACACTTTTTAAATCTTTAAGGGGAGGCTTTGGAATATTTTGTTTGAACCCTTCTGGTAGTTTTCTTGAAGGCCTTGGTGATGATGCATCATCATCATCTTCATCCATAAGTGGGACTCGATCTGGAAAGACTGAAGCAATTGTGTTGTTGGCATTTTGCAACTCTGTTGATATATGATCATATCGTTCAGCTAAAGCTCGATAAGCCTTGTATGATTCTTCCACAAAGCTGATCAGCTCTGGTCTCTTTTTGTAATACATTTCTGCTCTCTTTGCAAAGGAGTCTCCATCTTCCTCTATTAGCTTCAGAACATTCTTTACTTTTTCCTCCATATCTGCAGTTTTGTTTATTTATTTTAGCTTCCAGGTATAAAAGCTCATAAAATCTGATTAATTGATCTTAGATTGGTATCCAGCTATAGTTCAAGACATACACACACAGGATAGTTCAATAGTGGTCAGCATATCTTCTAAAATCCTAAATTCATAGGAAATGACTTCAATAACTTGAAGAAGTGCAAAGCTTTGCCTAATTTTTCAAATCAGTACTATGCTTAAAATAAAAAATGAAACTGCACAACATGATCAGCGATTAAAAATTTTTAAATGCATCATTTTCTGCCATAAATTGGACAAAAAATATGATATGTGAATTGAATGGAATGTTGGATTTTTTTAATATAAAAAGACTTCAATCCCAACAACTCTATCAAAATTTAAAAAGTGACAGAGAAAGTGTGAAACTTTTGATTAGTTGAGGCCCAGTTTTGGAAATTGAAATACTCAGAGAAGCATCTTCAGAATCATATAAAACAATTAAACCTAGAGTTTGAGTACATTACACAACATTAAATCTTCCTTAAACCTCTCCACTCATGCGCAGCTGAAATTTCTGATTATGGATAGATACATTACACATGTCACTCTATTTTTCATACAAGGCAAGCATAACTTGAAGCCTGAAGGTTTATCTATATGTTTGAATAAAACGTTGAAAGTTTGCTTTTTTATTCCATGAAAATGTAGAAAAATTCAATCATAATCCAGCAGCAGAACAAACCAGAAAAGGGAGATAAACTGGAAAGTTGAACTTGACTTTTAATATGAAAAAGAGAATGAAGATAAACTCATCACCTTGAAGGTTTTGCTCCATCCATTTTGATTGCTTTGTTCTAATGTGGCTAACCCACCACCATGAATATGCATTGATTGCTACTCTCTGCAACATATTGGTTTCTCCTTCTTCTCTGTTATCTCTTTTCTCTCGGTCCTTGATATTAACTATATTAATTAAGATCTTAAGAACGTGAGAGACAAGAACATGCAAACCGTGTTTCTTCTTTTACTCACTATCTATGAAAGATGGGGAAGAGAAAACATGGATTCCATGACAGCAAAGGACCAGGAGAAGAAAATAGAAAAAAAGTTGAAGAAGAAATAAAACAAAAGAAAAAGAAAAGATTCAATGAAACAGAGAGAAAGACATAGAAGGAGAGAGAGAAGACGTGGGAACTAATATGTTGTGCTAATTATGGGATGATGGAGGGGAGCAAACTTCGCAAGAATTTAATGTCCAAATTTTCCTTTTGAAAAATTACGTTACAACAATAAAAAGAATTAACATTAACATATGTATGCATAATGTTTTTTTGGTAATTAACATAAAGTGCATTACAATAATATGTTTGCATAATGTATGTATGCGTGACATGAGCAACGACCCACGTGCCCGTGGCATTGTCCAGCTTTGCCACCACCGGCCACACTGCCATGAGCACCTCCCTTTTGCTTTAGACCCACCTTTCATCTCATCTTTTTTGTGAAGGAAAAATTTCTTAATATCCTTGGAGTTAAATAGAGTGTGTTAATAATTAAGTGAATCATAGTCACGGTTTAAATTTTGAAAAGACAATTATTACAAAAATTTGAATGCAAATATGAGTTACTCATATTTTAATGAAAGTTTAAAATTTAAATTAAAAAGCACTTATTTTTAAAAATAGTTCATTCACATAGTCATATGACAAAAAAAATGGCTTTAATGTCGTTTTTGTTTCTTATATTATTAATATTGCTAATTATTTAAGTTTTCATAGTGCCAAATTAAAACGTCCTATATAAATTTCATCGAAAAAAACATCCTATATAAAAGAACATTTGTTTCTATTACATAAGACCAAAGTTTTGAACACTTAACAATGAGCCGTTGTTGGTGTATAAGGAAAACAAAGAAATTTGAATATGAACTCGTGTTAAACTATTCAAACTCCCCGCCACTAAGTATACCCTATTGAATTAACCCCAGCTTTTTTGAGTTAGTTAATTATAATTTTATTTTAAATTAATGCAGTAATTTTGGTTGAGCAATAAGTTAATTATTTTACTTAATATTATCGTTACAGTGAATCTCTACCTAAATTATCTAACAAGATTTTAACGTATGACGGTATTTTTTTGTTATCTAAAACTAACACGTAATAGAAATATTTTGTATCCTTTTAAAAGCAATTTTTTATGTGGTAGTTTCTCAATTTTGTCGTGCAAAAAAGTTGGTTAGAAAAGCTGTAATGTGAGGGTGGCGATGGCCGACTTTTGTCGCGGAAAGTTGACACTTTGTACAAAGTCTTACAAAGCTTGAGAGGAGGCGCCCCAAATAGAAATTTTTTGAAGCCACGTTCTCTTCACATCTTTGCGTTTCACTCATAGTATAAATAGAAACGTGTATATTAAAATATCTTTTAACTTTCAATCTTTAATTAATTTATTATTATATAATTATTATAATTTTTAGTTTTTTTAAGTGGGGAAAATATTTTTTTGCGTATTTCTTCTCATTTTGTAGTACATATATTTTAAATGATTATTTAAATTAAATAAAATATAAAATAAATTAATTAAAGAATATAAATAGTTAATATTTTATATTAAAAAGAAAAATTTAATGTAAGAAGATTCAAAAGTATTTATTTTGAAAAACTTGAGATTTGAGGGAAAATATTTCTAAGGTAAAAAAGAGAATTTCAAAATAATGAATAATTTAAGAGTTTAAAAAATAAATTCAAAATAATGAATAATTGTGAAACTAGGTGTTTTAAGGAAGAAGGAAGTATAATAAGATATGTTTTTATTATCAAGAATAAGGGCCCTATTTTATTATATATGAATTAACTATTTGTTCATTTAAACAAAGTTTCATTTTTATTAATTTCTTTAATAATGCTCAAATTTCTAGAAGCACCATTAAAGATAGTTAGATATTTGTATATCATCAGTAAAACAATCTCTTATTTCAAAATAAAAAAATTAATTATATATTTTTTTATTTATTTTGTTTTTTATTATTAGTAAAATAATATATATTTAATTAGTTAAATCTTTTCTTATATATTAATAATTTATATTTTCATATTTCAGTTATATGTAAAATATTTGTGTAATATAACAACTCACAACACCCCTACATGCCCATTTTACAATAATTACCCTAAATTGAATGTGAATATTAAATGTTTATTTTACCCCCTTTATATTTTAATATATAAAAAATCAATTATTTAAAAGATATAATTGATTGGATGTTTGTGTAAAATTCTTTTACACTAACAGTGTATATGTATTAAACTCTTATTTAAAACACTAAATATATAAAATTAAATTGTAGAAGTAAGAGTTATTTAAAGGAGAGTAAATTAGTTAATGTTTTTATATATTAATAATAATTACAAATATTAAAGAAAAGTAATGATTAAATATTTAAATTCAAGAGATTGAAAATAAATAAAAAAGAAAAGATTTACACATAAATAATTTTGATTATATATTTAAAAAAAGTTGATTTGATATATATTGCAGCAAAGGACAGAGTCCCAACAAAATCTCTTCTACTTCATAGAAACATTACTGCTTCTTCCACTTGTATGTCCTGCCACCTTGAAGAAGAAATCAGTCTTCATTGTTTTAGATCCTGTTCTGTAGCATCCTCCTTATGGACTGTTTTAGGGTATGCTAACTTTACTGACTTCCAAACTCAAGACAACATCCATGATTGGCTGTCTTGGTCCTTCAGAAGGTTTGGTACAAAATTTATTGCTGGAATTTGGGAGATATGGAAAGCTAGGAATAAGATGGTTTTTGAAGGGGTGTCAACTTCTCTCATACAGCTTCTTCATAATGTCAACAGCCTGTACAAGTCTTTTCATACTGCTTTCAGTCTAGATGTTCATCTTCAACAGCAAAACAGAATTTGGATTAGATGGATAGCTCCTCCAACAGACTTTGTGGCAATCAATTTGGATGGTAGTTACTTCCCTAACCTGGGAAAATCTGGCTTTGGTGGTATTGTAAGGGACAGCAGTGGCAGCTTGATTAAAGGTTTCTATGGCCATCTGGTTTCAAATAATGTTATTCTGGCAGAATTAACAGCAATCTTGAAGGGTTTAAATCTGGTCTGGGATGAAGGATTTAGACAAGTTAAGTGTTGGACTGATTCTTTATCTGCCTTGTCTTTGATCAAGGATAATTTTAATAGATTTCATCCTTTTGTTGGTATTATTCATAATATCAAAGTAGTTCTGGCAAGACATTGGGATTGCCAAATTCTTCACATACACAGGGAAGGTAATAGATGTGCAGACAATCTTGCTAAGAGAGGAGCTCTTGGTGGAGATAGTTTTATAGTTTTCAGTAATACTTTAGATGGGGTTTTAGATGACTTGTTGGTGGCTGATGCCAATGGGGAGTATGTTCTTAGGGGTAGAATAGGCTAAGTCCTGTTTTTCTTTTTGTTTCGCTGTCTTTTAATTCATCCATTTACCAAAAAAAATATACACAATAAAAAAACAATCAAACTACTTGAAGATGTAATTTGATATATACAAATTTTATATTTCCGGTTCATGTTTATCTCCGGCACACACACAAATATATATATAGAGAGATGCACCAACTAATAAAAATCCAATGAATTCAAGATTTTTCAATAAAAGAATAATTCATGAAATTAATATTTGTAGCAATCATATAGACCCAATAAAAAAAAATGAACTATCTTTTCCTTCTCAATAATAAACAAAACAATAATGGATACACAACAATAAAGAAAACCACAAGACTTATAACCTGAAATTTTAAGTAAACACTTTCTGTAACTTCTGTCCTTACTTCTCTTTTCCTTGCTCACGTGTCTCTCTCACAGTTTATGTTATTTATTGCCTCAACTTCTAGTCTTGTAATATGGTGATTCTCCCTACTTCGTTTTTTCAGTCGTTTGCCTTTTTCTAGTCTCCTCTTTTCTCCAATTAGATTGTATCAAAAAATAAATTGATTGCTAATAATCCATTTTTTTCTTCAATCAAAATGTATCCACAAAATTGGTTGTCCAAAATTCCTCTTTTTCTTTAATCGAATTGTATCTCAAAATAAATTGATTGTTCCTATTCCCTTTTTTTTCTTTCAAGGGTGTTTCTCCGGTACCCTCTTGGTAGGGGTAATGGTACCCTCTATTAAATTCATGATTTCTTCTTAATTTTCTCAAAATTAATCATTAATTGCATTAATTACTTGATCAGAATCTTTACGGATCATATTCATCAATAGAATAATTTTTATAAAAATCAAATCCACAATTCATTTTAATTGAGATGGAAATTATTAAAAGAATCTATCACGTTTATGAGAAATTTTATTAATCAAGATTTGATCCCTTGCTTATTCTTGATAAAAATATGCTCTTTTCAGGGGATCTTCACATTAATGTAATATCTTTCATCACCTTCTCCTCTCAATTTTTTTTAATTTTGTATTAATTATTTGATATATATATATATTTCATTAAAAATTTATATTTTTTATCATTTAAATTTATTAATTTTATTACCTACAAATAAATAAAATTATGTACATGTTTATTAAAGAAAAACAAGAATAAAAACACCTAGAGACCGGGGAAAATTTTGAAAAATTCACGTTAGCTTTATTTTTGCATGCGGAAAACAGAATTTGCATGCATGAAGACTCTCATGCACTTGGTAGGATTTGGACCTTGTGTAGTTGTCGTGTGGTCATACTAGGGGTTTAGGGTTCATATCCTAACTTGTGTTCTTTCATGGATTCCTATGGTGTGTTATACCCCAGGTGACTAAAATGGAAAAAATGACTTCACCAACATGTTGGGGACACAGTGGGGGTCCACTATAAAATTTTGTGATTTTTCCGAGTTAAAATGTATTTATGGTGAATTATTTACCCACTTAATAAATAAAATAAGAAAAAATACCTAGGGACCGAGGAAAAAATTTAGAAAATTCACGTTAACTTCATTTTTGCATGGGGAAAACAGATTTTGCATGCATGACGAATCTCGTGCATTTGATATGATTTGGACCTTGTGTAGTTGTCACATGGTCAATACAAGGGGTTTAGGGTTCATATCATAACTTGTGTTCTTTCATGGGTTCCTATGGTGTGCTATACCCCAGGTGACTAGAATGGAAATATGACTTCACCAAAATGTTGGGGACACAATGGGGGGTCCACTATTAAATTTTTCAATTTTTCCAAGTTAAAATGTATTTACGGTGAATTATTTATCCACTTAATAAAGAAAAATAAGAAAAAAATACTTAGGAACCGAGAAAAAATTTAGAAAAATCACGTTAGCTTCATTTTTGCACGGGGAAAACATAATTTGCATCCATGAAGAGACTCATGCACTTGGTAGGATTTGGACATTGTGTAGTTGTCACGTGGCCAATACTGGGGGTTTAGGGTTCATATTCTAACTCGTGTTCTTTCATGGGTTCCTATGGTGTGTTACACCCCAGGTGAATAAAATGGAAATATGACTTTACCAACTTGTTGGGGACACATTGGGGGGTCCACTATTAAATTTTGTGATTTTTTCAAGTTAAAATGTATTTACAGTGGATTATTTACCCACTTAATAAATAAAAATAAGAAAAAATACCTAGGGATCGAGGAAAAATTTATAAAATTCACGTTAGCTTCATTTTTGCATGGGGAAAACAGAATTTGCATGCATGGCAAGACTCATGCACTTGGTAGGATTTGGACCTTGACCTTGTGTAATTGTTACGTGGTCAATACTAGGGGTTTAGGGTTCCTATGGTGTGTTATACCCCAATTGACTAAAATGGAAATATGACTTCACCAACATGTTGGGGACACAGTGGGAGTCCACTATTAAATTTTTCGATTTTTCCGAGTTAAAATGTATTTACAGTGAATTATTTACCCACTTAATAAATAAAAATAAGAAAAAAATACCTAGGGACCAAGGAAAAATTTAGAAAATTCATGTTAGCTTCATTCTTGCATGAGGTAAACAGAATTTGCATCATGACGAGACTCGTGCACTTGGTAGGATTTGGACCTTGTGTAGTTGTCACGTGACCAATACCAAGAGTTTAGGGTTCATATCTTAACTTGTGTTCTTTCATGGGTTCTTATGGCATGTTATACCCTAGGTGACTAAAATGGAAATATGACTTCACCAACATGTTGGTGACACAGTGGGGGTCCACTATTAAATTTTGCGATTTTTTCGAGTTAAAATGTATTTACAGTGAATTATTTACCCACTTAATAAATAAAAATAAGAAAAATCAACCTAGCGACCGAGGAAAAATTTAGAAAATTCACGTTAGCTTCATTTTTGAATCGGAAAAACAGAATTTGTATGCATGAAGAATCTCATGCACTTGGTAGAATTTGGACCTTGTGTAGTTGTCACGTGGTTAATACTAGGGGTTTAGGGTTCATATCCTAACTTGTGTTCTTTCATTTTTTCTACCCCGGGTGACTAAAATGGAACACAGGTTAGGATATGAACCCTAAACCCTCATCAATGTGATAGATTCTTTTAATAATTTTCCTCTCAATTAAAATGGATTGTTGATCTAATTTTTGTAAAGATTATTCTATTAATAAATATGATCTGTAAAGATTCTGATCAAGTAATTAATGCAATTAATGATTAATTTTGAGAAAATTGGGAAGAAATCATGAATTTAATTAAAAGAGATTTTTTTTCGGTGTACAAGGAAAATAATGAGGTTTGAACCTAGAACCTCATGTTAAACTACCCAAACCCCCAACCACTAGGCCAACCCTAGTGGGTTTAAAAGAGATTAAGTTTGATTTCAGAGAAAATAAAGGAAATAAAAAAAATAATTGCAAGGATTGGATGTGGGAATTATAAGAATCAAAATCTTTTATGATTATAAAAAAAAATAAAACACCCAACCTTCTAATGAATGGAGAGTCAACAAGGGAAATGATGCGTGTCAGATTGGGGGATTAGGGTTCATAGAGATGATGAAAGAATGAATGAGGAAGAATAAATGGTGGGAGAAATGTTTTGTTTTAATTTGGGGGAACATGGTTAATGAAAATGAATAAAAGAAAAAAGAGGGAGAAAAAATTCTGATTTAATTTGGGAAAACTTTAGTGAAATGATCGGTGGATGAAATTGTAAAGGGACCTAAGAATAAATTCTAAAATCAAGGTAAGTTATGTGGCACAACTTTATTGGCCAACAGGTATAGAGGGTACCATTACCCCTTACCCAGAGGGGTACCAGAGAAACACCCAATTTTCAAATGAAATTTAGCAAGGAGTCCGCCACTTAATACATGAAAAACACTTGAGAAAAAAAAAAAACACCAAGAAAAAAACATAACAAAACGGTACAACCCATTCATTAGCGGGAAACTTTTTAGGGTTCTATGAAAAGAGAGATCCAATAAAAATGAATGATTAAAACAGAGAAAGTTAGAAGGTCGTAGTTTTCCTTGGTTTCCAATAAAATAACATCTTAATTCTTAACAAATTCGGAAGTACACATAATTTTTTATATTAAATTAAGATATATATTTTTGAGAATAGTTAAGGGCCTGTTTGGTTTGCATTTTCATTTCCTGTTTACATTTTCTGTTTCCTGTTTCCTGAAATTTTACAAAGGAAAAACTGGAAACAAAAATTTGTTGTTTCCAGCATTTCCAGTTTTTCCCTTGTAAAATTTCAGAAAACAGGAAACAGAGTGAAAACAGGAAATGGAAACAGGAAATGTTTTCGCAAACCAAACATGCCCTAAATTTCTCAGTATGTTTTCTGACAAAATTATACAAGTTATTCTTTTTTTTAGTTTAAATTCTTTTGAATTAATTATTTATGTTTTTTTATCGCTTTAAATAATTTCCAAATATATGTTTTAAAATTCTAGTTAAATGGATTATATATTTTTATTTTATAAATTTAAATGTTTTATTTAAATTTTGATATTTTTTAATTTGAATAATACATATTAAGTACGTGATACTCCATCCGCATCTTTTTATGAGACATTTTTTTTTGGTTTTTTTCTTAAAGAGATTCTTCAAAGTTTTGATTAATGTATAAAATTGAATAGAAATTAATATTAAAAAGAGTAAATTTAGTAGTTAAAAAGGATATCTTTAAAAATTAATAAATTAAAATTTGAATAAAAAATGGTCTAGACGCAAGTACTTACTAATTAATATTTTTTTGTCACAATTTTTTATGGATTTAATTAATATATATTATCAGTGTAAATAAATTTTTCACAGACATCCAATGATGTGTTGCCACATCATTTAATGAATTTAATAACACATGATGTGTCACATTCATTAAATGACGTTGCAACACATCATTAGATGTCTGTGTAAAATTTTTTACATTGACAATGTATATATAATTATATATTAAACTCTTTTTTTATTTGACAATTATATTGTAAACAATAACGAGGAAGTGTCTTTCTTTCCATGGTTTTATCATAAAAAAAATTTGTTATAGGATATGATACCATTCACCTTTTTTCTTAATAACAATTTTATATAAAAACGGATTATTTAAGCTCAAACAAAAGAAGAAAATATTGCTGTTTTTCTTCATTTGTATTATTATTTTCTCATAAGCTGTTTTTCTCTTTGTTCCTCCTCCCATAGCATAGCATAACTGGCTACTCATTTTGGCTTATAATTTCGAGGTCAACGTCCTATGTTTCTTCATAGTCTACTTGATAACAACAATGGAAAGAAGCGATTAAAAAGAAAGAAAAAAAAATGGGAAAGACCGAAAGAAAGATGCAAAGACAATCAAATCCTTTTATCATAGCTTAGGATTTGCCGTCACGCACAAGATATGGAGTGTGACTTGAAATATCACTTTCTATGAATTCTAATTCCTCATAAATTTTTATTTAGCAATGACAACTTGACAGCAAAATACTTAAAAAGTTTTCATATAGATTTCAATTCATTCAAATAATTATTTCTGTTCCTTTGTCCCTACAAAATTTTCTAGGCATCGGTGATGCCACAGACACACATTAAAGCCATTCCTAGGCTCCAAAGGAAGAAAGTGCCATTATTATCTCATCCAATTGAAGGGAAATATTCATTATATCTATTCTATCGTTCCTTTCTGTGGCTCATCTTTTATGTGGTCCAAAGCACAATATGCCAGTTTTGATATATGTATTTACAGAACAGGATAGGGAAGGGAATAGCTGAAAAAGAAAAGTTGCAAAATGGATTTATGAAGAACTAACCCCAAAATAAAAGGGGAAGGGGGATGAACGAATTTAACCGCTTCAGTGTTACAAAATTGATTAATTTATCTTTTGCATGTTATATTTTTTTTTTTCACACACCAAGAGCAATTTAAAAATGTCACCCTTAAGAAGGGATGAGGGGCAGGCCCTTAACCGGATTACCTCTTATAATGAGGAATATATTTGATTAACAAAAAAACGTCAATCAACCACAGTCTAATTCAAGTTTTGTCTTAATTACCTATGTTTTAGTTTACTTGTACACATAATTTAAGATATTATAATCTATCTATACTATTAAGAAAGGAAATATGGGGAAAGGTAATTATTTTGGTGTCCATTTTTTATTTCAATTATACCCTTATTTTTGTCAAAAAGAAAATTAAATGATGGTAGTTATGAACTTATGATTCAGTTTAAAATAAAATAATAAAGTATTTCACTTCAATAATCACCCCACAATATAATAACCACCCTATCCTAGAATATTATTTCATTCTTTTAATATATTTTTTTTATAAACAGTAAAGAAATATGGCCAATGTGTCTGCCTTTCCACTGGTTATAATTATATGGATGAATAGTTAATTATGTACAGTTTGATAAAATTAATTTTAAAATTAACGACTTAAAATGCATTATATATGAATTACAATCTGATTTGATTTCAATGTTTCAAAACTTGGTTATCTACTGTTACAATGTTTTTACAAACAAGCACGTAATCCTCCACCATAACTCCATATCCATATGAAATTCTTTTTATTATAGTAGTGATTAGTCATATACAAAGTTCTAGATCGAAATTTTCCGTTTCAATTTGAGCATTTACAAGAAGAGGAGAAGAGGATTGTATATACAAAAATACATTGGATGGATAATGGATTATTTTGCCTCCTCTACTTGTACAAGATTGTCAGAAAGGTCCGTAGTCAAAGAAGATGAAGTAGTTTTCTACGCTTCAAAATTCTGAAGAGAAGCCAGCCATTGTTCCATGTAATTGTTGCCAGCTGCAAATTCAATCAGTATTCCAAACAAACAATTAAGTCCGGTTGGCACATCACTAGTCTCTTACAAAGGCAGATACATACATTAATTATATATTACAAATGAATGTATCATTGTATCAACAGATCATAAAAAAAAATTAGTACTGTCAATGAATGCTTTCACTCCATTGATTTCCAACAAAAGTTAAAAGCGTCACCATCATTAATTACATGAAAACTTCCTCTAGTTTTGATTAGTACAAACAGCACAATTAAACTTGCAGTTTGAAGTATGCAATTGTTACAAGCTCAATCTTCTTGATCCCTATGTCCTAGGCTATAAATTGATTTAAGTATGAACGTACTTTCAACCATAAAGAAATGAAAAACAAGACTTCATTTTCTATAGGCAAGTAAGAAACCTTACTGAGATTAGAAAATATATAGGTTGTTCTGCTTAACATAATATCATATAGTATACGCTTATCTTTTATTTCTATTTATCATTCAAAAAATTGCAGGGTCGAAGTAAAGATCTACAAATCCTACTCAATAGACCAGAAGATCACATGCTCTCAAAGCAATTCAGGGCCATGTGTTAAGATTGGAATCAATTTCTGTCATAAAATTACTTATATCAAAGAATCACAAAAATGAAGTCAGCAGATAAATTGGCTGTGGCTTGTATGGAGTGGAATTCAGGACCTTAAATCAGATTGTGAAGTTGGAGTTACTATAGTGCATAACTTTTTCTCAATCATAATTCATAAAAGCAACTTAGAAATGAAAGCACCCAGAAAAATAAAAGAGGAGCCAAAACCCACAAAAGCTAGAAAAACATGCCCCAATAGGATCCACACACTCGCACACCCCAAAAATTAAAATATAAAGCAAAGACCTCGTAGATTGACAAATTTGAAGACAATCCCAAGGGAAAAAGCTAAAGTATTTGTCTTATATTCTTATATATTATGTGTTTGGATTTAGCAAGCCAGAAGCCCAATTCACTACTGCACTTAAAGTTAAGTATCAATATAACAAAATCACAAACACAATAACCATGATGATAATGACAGACACAATTCTTCATCAGTATCAGAATCATCAACAAGAACAAACAGACCAAACAATTATGGATCATACAATACATATAAAAAACACTGAACAAAGATTGTTTGACTTTAACGAACCAGCACAAGGAAGTTAATCAACTTAGAAAAACTTAAACAGTGCTATGAGAAAAGTTACAAATTTCAAGAGAATCTTACCAGAAGAAAATTCATTAGGGAGGTTCTTGATGGCACTCAAAAGCTCGTTATTTGAACCTTCCACCTCCTTGCAGCCAGGTCTATAACAAGGAACCAGAACAGCAAAACTACCATCTGAATCATCATCACTCAGAAAATCAGAGCCATGAGGCTCCAACCACCCAATGGACCAGTCAGAGTCATCAGATTCAGAGCCTGACAAGCAACCACCACCATCAGATGGCACCAATACAACATCATACTCTCTATCAATTCTCCTCTCTTCCCTGCTCTGCCACTTCCTTTTAACCTTCCTGTGAGAAGGAGCTATCTTTGTTCCTTTCACCAAAGGGAACTTCACATTCACAGACTCTCGTTCCTTCAAGGAAAAACCCCATTCAGAAGATGAATTCAGAGGTGAGCCACTAGAAACAGGCTCCTTCTCCTTGCCACCACCCCACAACCACCATGATAAACGTGTCAAAGAAACAGCCATAGTTGCGAACAATTCCAATAGCGATTCAAGGCTAAAGGGTTACAATGAGTGAAGCTCTTTCGGATTTGTGAAAGAATGAGGGAAAAGTCACTGACTTGGAGGCCAAAAAAATTGAGACAAGGAATGGCCAGTGGTTCCTGCCTGTTGCAGTGACCACTATATTAGGAAATGATCCATTCATTCACAAAAAATGAAATCAATTGGAAAACGGGGCACACAAATAAATTCAATCTAACAAACCTATTAATATCAATAACCAATCATAAAAGCCAAAAACTTTTGAATAAAAAATAGAAAAAAAGCAAAAGCACGGATGAAACAGATGCAGTAAATTTATCAAAGGACAAGGTTTCCTCAAATATCAATCCCGATTCAGCAAGTTGAAGAACTTAGCCTGGATTTACTGGCCCATTTCCCAAAACTGAATGTCAGCAAAAATTCTCAAACACACAACACTCCAAGAGTTGCACACAAAAAATAAATCATTATCCGAATCCCAAAAGAATAAATGTTATCTTGATTTTTTTTATCCCTCAAAAAATATAATGCCCAGTAACCACTTTTGAGTAAAGACCTTTGCTTTGGGTCAAAATCGGGAATTCCCCCACACTCAAATCATCACCGGAAAATCCTACACTCCTCGCCGGAAAAAACCGAACCTTTCGAACGGCTATGCTATGGGAAACAAAAGCAGGGGAGATCGGAGCAAGATTTTTCTCCGGCGAAAGAAAAAACCGACGACACGATGCATAGAAGACTCAGTGAGTTGAAATCGGAACCCTAACTCGCCAACTATCCCTCTCTCTCTCTCTCTCTCTCTAATCGTCTTCCTCCTACTGCTTCTTTTCTGGGTACACTGAAGCGAACCCAATCACACTGAAACTCGTCTTTTCTGCATTTATAGAGCTATTGTTTACATCCAACGGTCCAGATTGCACCGGTTCTTCTGATACACGGTTAGATTGAGGATCCTACCGTGCACCCTCACACATTTATGAAAAATCCATTCCTGGCCTATAGTAAGTGGTGGTTAATACTAATATGTGTTTTTCAATCAGAGAATATTGGACGTTGATTCTGTGATGTAAAAGATAATAACCGTCCAAAATTGATGACGTGGATGACCATTACCCTAAACATGGGGTGCATGTGCGGTCCAACTTGTCGACACGTGTCAATAATGTCAACCTGTGGATATATTGAGAATGTGAAAATAATATATATTTATAAAGAAATAATAACGAACTAAGGAATAGTGTTGAAGTTAAATTAAAGAAGTCCTGTTTTTTTGTTATTGGTTTTTTCCACTTGTCAAAATTTTATTGTTTCGTAATGGTATATCTTACTGTTTATGCTAAAAATTAGCATATTTAAAACTCTTTATAAGTAAATATTATCAAATATAACAATATTTTTTTATAAAACAAAATACGATAACTACTCCGTAATATCTCCTCTAAATCTAAACTAACTTCTATATCAAGTAGGAAACGAGGAATTTGCTTGTCAGTTAACGTCTTTAATTCCACCATGCATTATTAACATAAAAATTCTAATCTTTGTATTTGTTAATACTGATTTGCATTTTATTTTTTATTTATTTTATTTCTTATTTTTTAAAAATTTATAAAGGAAAATCTAAAAATATTGAAAATAGAAATTTTTTAGTTTCAACATTTTTAATTTGGATTTAATTTATATTCAACATTTTTAATCAGTGTAAAGAAATTTTACACCGACATCAAATTGATGTGCTGCTATATTATTTATTGAATTTAATAACACATGAGGTGTCACGTTAATTAAATGATGTGGTGACACACCATTAGATATCTGCGTAGAACTTCTTTAAACTAACAGTGTGTATTAATAAATTTTTTTTTTTATAAAATTTCGAAAAACATGAAACAAGTAATAGAAATGCAAATCATACAGCTAAATTGGATATTAATACATACAATAGAAATCAAGTTTAGATATCTTAAATAAATAAATAGCTATAGTTACATTGTTGATTTCAAACGAAAATGTTCCATGAGAAAACAAGATTGATTGGTAAGGAAAGTTTGCATTAGCAAAATAATTTTCATGTTTAAGAAGGCACGAAACACCTTAGTAATGGATCCCCAAACTTCGCATGAAAATGATATTTAATTGAACTCAGTCAGTCAAGGGTAGTTTTTCTACGGGCAAACTGAAGGTGGGGTGTCCGTGGAGTAATCACTACTCAAAGAATATAGTATATGGGAACAAGTAATCTCTAAAACGATGACAAGTTTGACGTACCCTAAAAGAAAAAAAGGAAAAAAAAAAGAGAGTATATTTTTTCATTGGATTTTCGTAGAAAGAGGTCCTTCAATTGACTTTTGCCCCTTTGGCTTCTCTTCTTTTAAAAAATTTAAATCATTACCGTTTGTCTAACGTTATTGCTATTGCTGATAAGACATTTAAATCATTGAGTAGCAAGAATTGATGTTTGAATATAGTAATAAGGGATGCACACGTATTTACATTATTTATTTTGTTATACAAGATGTAATGTATATAGCTAGCTTTCTTTCTTCTTTCCTATTAAAGAGGGAGCCTACACTAAACAATAATCATACGCATGAAGGAAACATCAGCAAGATTCTAGAGGGGAATAGCTTATTAGTCAATCAGCAACTTGATCATCTTCACAAAGATTATTAAAAGAGAGATGTCGATTTATAGACCAATTTCTCGGTTGAAATACATCAATGGATGGATTGAATCATCTGGTTACAGGAAGGAAAAGAATATAATGGATAATTTATTATGTGAAAATTGTATATTTACTTCTTGTTTAATATTCTTATATACATGTGGGAGGCGGGTATATAAAACATTGACTAAACTAATAAATTCGTCCCTGATTTTTTAGTATAATGCAATCTAGTCTTTAAGAAATAGAAAACTCTATTATAATCTCTGATTTTTTACTTTTTTTTTCACTATAGTCCATTTTGTTGATTTTGTACGACGTGTCCCGTTTAGCGACATTTTGTCACACTATTTGTCATCGGGACACAAAAATAACGTCATTGAGATTGAGACTTTCTAATGAAGAAGAGGGAGAAGAGAGAAAAGGGAGAATGAGGAAGCACACGACACTTGGAGTTGAGACTTTTCATGCTGAAAATTAGACAAAATCACATCATTTTTGTGCCATAGTGGACACTTTAGCGATAAACAGAATGATAAAGTGTCACTAAACATGACACGTTGTAAAAAAAATTAACGAAAAACACATAGTTGGACTATAGTGAAAAAAAAAAAGAAGTGAGGGATTATAATGAGGTTTTCTATTTCTTAGGGACTAAATTGCATGACCCTAAAAAAGTCAGGGACCTATTTGTAGTTTACTCATAAAACATTATGAATGTTAGAAGATACAACATGTCGAATTAGCATGGTATAATCGGTCCATTAACCCCTAAAAATATGTGCTCTTTAGAATCGGTGAGAACAAGTCAAATACCGGTCGAATCAGTTAAAAATCGGTGAAAGCCAGTAAAAACCCGGTCGAATTGATCCTTTTTTAAATTTTTCAAAATTTTTATTTAATCTAAAATATTTTAAAATGAACAAAGACATATGTTTAAAGATTACATATAAATATCTATTATTTTACCAATTATTATTAATTTTTTGTCCTATAAAACTTACAATAAGGTTACTTATACTAATTTTCAACTTCATATATTTTAATTTCTTATAATTTTATGTTATTCTATTATTTAAATTTTTATATAATATTTAAAATGTATATTTAATTCTTACCGGTAGATCACAGTTGAACCATTGAACTGTGAATCAGTAGTTTCATCGGTTCAACCACCGGTCTGGTTTTTAAAACATTGAGATAAACACAAAGTTTATCTGTCTAATTGCATCAAAATATAGATTACAAAATACCATGGTTTTGAAAATCGGACCGACCGGGAACCGGCTTGGTAACCGGTCCATTAACCCCAAACAAAATAGGTGCTTTTCAGAACTGGTCAAACCGGTCAAGATCGAACCGATGAAAATCGATATCAGAAAACCGGTCTAACCGATTATTTCTTAAATTTTCAAAATTTTTTATTTTTTAGATTTTCCATTTAATCTAAAATATTCTAAAATAAATAAAGACATATGTTTAAGGATTACACATAGATATTTATTATTTTACCAATTACTATTAACTTTTTTGTCCTATAAAACTTATAATAAAGTTATTTATATTAATTTACAACTTTATATATCTTAATTTCTTATGATTTTATGTTATTTTATTATTTAAAGTATTATATAATATAAAATATATATTTAATTTTTACCGGTTCGACCACGGTTGAACAACCATGAACTAGTGGCTTCACCGGTTCAATCACCAGGTTTTTAAAACATTGCAAACAGTGGCAGACCTTCTTGATGACAGGGGGAGCCATGGCTCCCCCAAACTGTTGAATTATACCTCACACCCGTGTAAGGTATACCAAGTATTACACTGCTGAATAATTTTTCAACATATCATTTTATTAAGTAATCTATTGTTGGATTGAAAGTTACTATCATATAGATCGTACATATAAAATTTTACATTAATTTAAAATTATTTGATATGTCATTGAGATGTCTCAAGATTAACGTTATATACATTTGAAATATATGGAAAACTTAACCATTTGATTATCTAGTTATTAGTGTCAAAATTTTATAAAATTTAATACAAATAATCATGATGATGAATAAACATAATTCAACAGTTGGATTACCAAAAAACACATTCGGTTTATAATTATTAACGGTGTAATACTTAGTGTAACTTATAGCAGTGTAAGTTGAACCCTCCTCATATATAATTATTAAATATTATTTATATTTTTCATAGTACTAATTGCATTTTTCATCATATTTAAAAATTTAATATTATCATCTAATGATATGTTATCACATCATTTAACGAGCACAACATTTCATGTTCTATTAATCTGAGTAATATATTCCAAAACTTTTGCCGTTTTAACTTTTTACTTTCAAATCTTTTGTTATTTTAGAAATCTAAAAATAATTAATTTTTTTCAACTATACTTTTATTTAATATTATTCCAACTAACAACTATTATTATATCTCTCATTTCCTCTCTCTTAAAATAGCACTACAATTGTTTCTATTCAACTAGTCACTTAGACAAAAAAAAAATACATAGATTAAGAAATGCAATTATTACTCTTGTTTTCATAAAAATAAATTTTAAAATTATAATTTGAATTTATAATTATATTTATGATGTACTACCTCCAGTCTTATTTATAAGAAAAAAATATTTTTTCTTGGCTATAAATACAAGAAATATAATACTACTTTGAGTTATTGTAATTATGAAGTTTCTTTCATACTCTTAATTTATTGCCAACTATACTCAGTTTTCCCATGTTAGTGGATGAACTACGCTGTTTTCATTGACCAACTATTGGAGTATGAGTTACTCATTGTCGGTGATGGCTTTAATTAGGAATAATTTTATCACTATTTTAATTATTTAACATTAAGAGTATTTTTCGAATAAAATTTAAAATTATAGCATTATTAATTATGATTATGTAGTTTCAAGACATTTCCTTATTCTTAATTATTTAGTCATATGTTTCTTAAAAATAGAACCAAATGCAGTATAATTGGTTACTATTTTCTATGAAGATATTTTCTAATTTGAATTATAAAAATTTATAATTATGTTAATTTCATTTAAATTTATTTTTTAATAAAACACAAGTATCATTCACGACAAGTAATTTTGCTCCTGTCATAAACGTATTAATTTCTAAATAATTAAATTATATGAAGATAGAAACATTAAAATACATTTGATTATCTTATATTTTTTATTTATATGCAATGTTTATTTTGATTATTTTTTCATTGCATTGCATGAATAATTTGTATCGTTAACAATATTATTAAAAAAGGATAAAAGAAGAACATAATCTAAAAAAAATTAAAATATGCTCTATATATTCTACTAATTGATGCATATGATTATACATTTATACCCTATGTTAATTTTGTTAAAAATCATTTGGTAATATATATAAAAATGAACATCATTAGAAAACAAACGTCACCCATGTATTACCATGCTAGTTATATACTATTTGCCTATTAGTGGTTGTTTTCATTGGATTGTGACCGAGGTGCACTTTGTCTACAAGGTCAATGGTTCAAATGGTAATTATAAGGTGAACCTTCTGAGTTTGGGTCCACGGTAGACTTTTACCATAAATAGTGTAAATGTAATATTAAAAAATATATTAATATATATATAATAAAATTAAAATTACTTTTTATAGTAAAAAAAATAATGGTTTATAGTGGATCCAAGCTCAAATACTAGAGTTGTTACGAAAGGTTTTACCTGACTCTATCCCTAATTCGAGGGTTAAACCCACAATTCTACTTGTGGTAATTCCAAGTCAAAGACAAGAAATACTCTGTTTGTTTGCGATTGGTTACTAATGCTTAATTTACACAAGTGAGTTGAATAAGGATGAGAACAAAATTAATAAAATAATCCAGTCGAGCTCAGTAAAGCTACATACGGGAGATAGAGTTTAGTTCTTGCACTTTTCTGAGTGGAGAATGTAAGCCATTTGTTTTAAGCACTAATAAGATTTATTGCTGAAATTATTGAGGAAGGCCTTGACTATATGCACCAGGAATCTAAGGCTCTAATTCACTTTCTAATCTTATTTTTAGAGGCCATATCCAACCACACAAACAAGTGCGAAAAATGATAAAGACTGACATGGGACCTAGGGTGAAAAATACAGAATAATGCACACATTGTAAAGCATCTACAATTAAAAAAAGTGATTGAAAAGAAAAACGTTAATAATTAACTTAATCATGCCAATCACTCTTTGGGAAAAGCATAATCAAACTTTTTTGCAATAGCAGATTAAAAGGGCTGTTTTCTCATTTCTGTAGGCAAAAAAGCATACCATCATTCATTTACAAATTAATCATGTTATCATATTGCTATATATTCTTTATTTTCTCTGCCTCTCTTACTCATCTTTCCACTAATCAAGCTCTGTTAATTGAATCAGTCACATTATGGTATGGTTGGAAAAATTGAAATTATGCAATGGCCTATTTTCAAGGAAGTGTCTCTTTATACGGTTTTATTATTTCTCATTTATCTTTGAACTGATTGTGTGCCTTTTCAAATATTTATCTCTTCCTTTTTTCCCATTGGTCTCATACAGGAAGGATATTTTCATAGTATGAGTATCCTATACACTTTTTTTTGTGAAGTTGACATTTGTAAGTAAAGTAGCTTTTACAAATTACAAGATTAAGAATACCCAACCAACATTTTTTATTCAATTCTGTTTCTTTCCCCTTGATGTGCTGTAGATTAATCAGTTGATGGGAAAAAGAACCTACGTGGCCACAAATTCCAATTGCAATCTTCTCAATATAGGTTACATGAAATCATGAATTAAGGCAATCAATTTGGCCGCAAAGTACAATTGTTAAAAACTTAAATAAATCAAATTGAATTGTGGCCACTTGCATTTTGTCAAAAGATGGCTGTGGGACACACCTACCCACTTGTACTTGACCCTGTCCCTGACTTCATGTTAATTAACTTGCAGGTGAACCCTTTACCTTCCCCACTTGGCCACTCCATGTGCCTTAGACACCAAAATGACAACATCAGATATTTTCATTTTCTATATTTTCTTGTTACTTCAGCAAAGCTGTTCAATTTTTTTCTTTATTTCCTATAGCAATGTTAGGATAGATTTTTTTTTCCTGAAAGATCCAGCCTATTTGCATAAATTATAGACCACCATAATATATAAAAGAGTTACATGTCATGGACAAGTGGAATACTTATATATTAGCTGAAATTTCTGAATAAAAAATTAAACATGAAGAGAAGGCCACTAGCAAAGAAGAGCAAAAATTATGTTTGCTTTGACAACCTTGTAATGTTCACTAATACGATCATTAGTGGGATAAATTCATAATAATTTATGTATGATCTACACAACTGATGTAAATTGTTTATTAAACAAAACAGAATATGACCTCATAGTGCACCCTGACTAATGTCTTACATTACAGGGTTCATATACATAGGATGTAGCTTGACCAATTCTTGATGATATGCTACAGTTTATACTTTATAGAATCAACCAAAGCTAGCCCACTAGAATGTGGTGATCAGAATTTGGATCCTCTACTATCCTACAATCATTGCACCATGAAAATCTAAAGTTTGATATTCATTCAATTTAATTTAGTTTCAATATTTTATTATAAAATGAATGATTTTCAGCCGCTGAGATCCTTTGAAGTGTTTTTAACCGTTGAGGATCTTGATCATCATGACCATATTCTATCGCTTAGCGTGGTATGGGTGTTATAGGAATATATTGAAGATTCCTGACCTTATTTGCAACATGATGATTTTTTTCTTTTATGTTCTGCACTTATAAGACAAAATGCTGGGGCTCTAAATTTTGTGCTTGATGATGTTTTTGTCTCTCTATGCTTGGTTGATTGCCTAGCTAAGAGTAAGTGTGTATTTGGTTTACTCCAAAATCACATTTAACGTGGATACCAACAAACGTTACTGAGAGTAACTTCTGCCAGGATCTACGTTTCAAACGTGGTTTTGGACAAACCAAACATGCCATAAATACTGAAATCTTACCCCTCCTCTACTTTCTAATTCACCTGTTCAATAGTACAATTTCTATATACATGCCATAAATTCAGTAAATTAAGGAGATATGTTGAGCCTCCCTTTCCAATTATGTATTATTTGAGAATTGAGACAAAATCAACTAGCTCCTGTGTTCATGTGGATGATATGAAATGAGAGTCTCTAAGTATAATCATAGAGGGGGGAGACAGGTATATCATAGATGGTAGATATTCTACTAGCTTGAGGACACAAGAAGAACAGTGAAAATCCATTAAAATAAAGAAAAGGCAGAAAAGAAGAATGCTGATGATTGATGAATATACAAACGACAAAATCTAAGAGCACGCCTGGCTACAGCCTATATGAGGCAAAGGGGTTCTGAAGAGGCAGTTTTAAAAGAAAAGGCAGCTCCGGGTAAGAAGTGAATGTGTGTGTGGTGTCCATTACTTTGGTAGTCAAAATTCATCAAAACTTGGATTTAGTGAATGGCTCACATCAAAGTTTGTACTAATTAGATCTATAGCCGCAACATGCAGCTGTGGAAGCATGTGGAATGGTAACTATGCTTTGGAGTGCCTAGTGCCAACACATGGTTTCAATATGTTAGGGCACCATCGCCTATCTGTTGTGTTGTCCTTTCCATTTCATCCTGACTGAGTTATCAATTCTGTGCTGTAAAATGTAGAAAGGCTTCAACTCTTCAGTTATTCGTCAGTTACATTGCAGTTTGTGTTTGACTCTTGGAAAATTTTAGGTGGTATTAGTGTATGACTTAATCAAATAGAAAATTCCAAATGGAAACAACTACCCGTGACCAAAATTATTTGTGGCATATTCGTGCCAGTTATGAAGTTTAAAATAAAATTGGATGAAAAGGTAGAAATAAAGAACTAATAATCTTAGATTTTGGATCTGGTGCTAACAGTTAATCCAACCCCAAAAGTTAATATATACACTAATTTGATCATATCTCTAATGAATGTAGGACCCAGCAATTTCTACTTACCCATTTCATTGAAGCTGTAATTCTACCTCCCAAAATGACAAAGGTTCTGAATAAAGATAAAAGTGAAAACCATCAATGCAGTTTAAAGATTAGGCTGCATCACAAGAATATACTAAACTACTCGGACTGGATTCACTTTTACAGAGTTTATAAACCAAATGTCCTCTTGATTGCTAAAGCTAACCATAATAAATACTTAAGGGATCATGCATGCACTCACTCAGTTACAGTGGCATATTGTAGTAATTAAGTTAGAAATAAGGCCCCGTACCATTGTTTAATTTTTTCGTGTTTGGTTTATCTCAAAACCACGTTTCAAACATGGATTCATTTGATTTATATTGGATCCACGTTTCAAACGTGAATTTGGGTATAAGCTACTATATGTAGTGTTTGCCTGGATCCATATTTGAAACGTGGTTTAGGGGTAAACTAAACACACACTTAGTCCATGTTATTAATAGTGTGTTTGGTTTTGCTCGAAACCACGTTTTAAACGTGGATCCGGCCAGGTCAACGCTTTAAACGTGATTTTTAAGTAAATCAAACACACACTAAGTTGAATTCACATGTGAAACGTGATTTAGGGTGAACCAAAAACACTACATGTTCACATCACAAATTTCATTAGAATTCTGTGGGATAAGATTTATAGCCAAATTGTTACTTTTGGCCTTTTTTGTACAGCAGAAATAGAAGCAGTACATTGCCTTGCTGGGCATAATTTAACTTTGCGTGTGCACTAATTTGTTGATTTCTATTCCATCCATATATGAATGCAATGCCAGACTTTATGAAAGCAGTACAATTCGGTTGCTGGACCACTAGGGATGGCAAAGGTCAGCCAGAGTCCGGCTTTATCAAAAGGCTCCGGCTTTACTCAAGTTCATATTAAACTTTATGCATGATAACATATTCGATTATTAAATTTATAGTACCACTGTTTGGTACAAAAATTTGATATTAAAAAATGTTACAAAGAGAAATAACCAATTAGAACCTCAATAAAAATGAATTGGTAAATTAATGGTGAAATGTCATGTTCATTTCATACCCATTTTGTATAAATTTATTTTGTACTTATTAGCTCTTCTGTTAAATTTATAATAAAGATAGGGTTGTAATTTTGTTTTTTGTTACAAGGAGGGTCAAGCCCATAAGATTGTAATTTTGAAACTATGTACTTAACATTGGATATGTTTTTTTTCCCTATATGTTAACCATAAAACCAACATTATATTAAGTACTAACACTGCTTTTATTACAAATACATTTATCTAATAGTGTGTTTGGTTTATACCAAAAACATATTTGAAACGTGGATATGGACAGAAGCTACTCTCTATAGTGTTAGTCCGAATCCACGTTTGAAACGTGATTTTAGGGTAAATCAAACACGCTATAAGTTTTTTTTAGGTTTTCAAAAGTATTTGTTGTTAGAAAATGAAGTCCCATGTCAATTAAGAATAAGATAAGTAAAGTAAATATAAAAAATCATAGGGCACTAATCCCTTTTTGTCTTAGGCCTTTTACACTACATAATAACTCTCTAGCATAATCCTATAAGAAGAAGGCACTCTCTCACATTACACAGACTCCCATATCCTCTCACCCCTAAAATAAGAGATTCTAAAAGTGGTCACATGTCATAAATGGAAATTCCAATAATATTTTTTTTATACACATAAGATCATATGCTTAATTAAGGGTTTGAGCTCCCTCTCATTGTTTAACATTGGTATCAGGGTCGATGGTTCCATTAGGCCCATTGGCTACCAACTATTTGTTTTGACAATAGTTAATGCTTAGGTTTTGTCTCAACCTTTGTTATGAAGCATTTGATTGGTAACCTCGTACTATTCTACTTGAGGTAGAACACACTATTATTGGGAAGGAATCATAGTAGGAGTCACACTTAAGAGGAAGAATGTTAAAAATTCAAGTATGATTAAAGTCCCATATTGGTTAGGAATATGTTAGGTGGGAACAATATAAGTGTAACGACTTATACACTTGTTGTCTTAAGATATGATGTTAAGTTCACTATTGTGATACTTTTATGGTCCAAGTTTGACCTGTTACCTATCATGAGCCATTTTTTAGACATGGTCTGACCTGTTTCAAACTAATAGATTTACTTTTTTATAATGTAAATATGTCACTAACATATACCTTTAAATATGACAATAAGCTCATCTCTAAATAGGCTAATAGGAGAAATTAAAAAATTATAAATTATTATACTATTTATTATATATAATATATTTATATGTTTATTGAAAATAATATTATTTATATAAAGGCTAACCTGCCAAGCTTAACAGGCTTTTTAAAATGCCTAAGTTTGACGTATTTAATTAAAAAGATTTTTTCAAAATCTGGACCTGCCTTTATTTATTAAACGAGTCAAGCCAAATTAGACCTTAAGTAGGCTAGGCCGTAGGCCCTCGACGAGCAGTCTGACCTATTTCCACCCCTAGATAGGGGGCACAAATATTCATTCATTTTTTTTTGCTCGAATATTCATTCATTTTTGTATGATTCAGTCATGCAAAAAAATTTGGGCCCCTAAAATACACGGGAGTTTGGGTTGGGCCCGGGAAAAAACTCATGTAAGCATAATCCAACGGCTAGTATTTTAGTTCAAAGACCGGATGATTACGTTAAAAGCTTAAACCAACTTTTTCTATTGTGATTATGAAAGCAGTTAGTGCATGATGTTAAGAGTCTATTCTTGGTTATGTAACGTAATACAGAGTCACCACCTCCCCATTTCTCTCCTCCGATTTGCCTTTCACCTTCTTTTCATCCAACACTTTGCTCCCCCAAACTCAGGTCAGTTTGTAATATGAGGTCTCACTTCTTGCTTTTTTCCCCTCAAACTTGTTTGGTTAACATGTTGAAACATTTTAATTAGGCCACGCTATAGTATTGTTTTGTAGGCAATATTGTTTAAAGTTGAATATGTGGTTCAATCTCATATAAAATGTATCTGATCAATTGAAACAAAAGATAAAACTCCTTCTGTTGAGTTTTAATTATCACCTCATCTATTTAAACAGATAAATTGGACATAGGAAAAGAACAGAAAATGGGGGTAGTACTATGATAAGGCTGGATCAATCAACCTGAATGGGGAATTAGATTTGATGTTGTATTAGCTTCTAATGACAGATTGTATGTAGCCTTGATAATATCCTAATTCTTTCTGATTGTGTTCCTTCTCCTATGCTTAAGCCAACCAAGCAACTCGTGTATGTAACATCTACAATTTAGAGGTTCTAATGTAAGTTTTTCATGGCTATGGAGAGCAAATCCATCTCATGAGGTGATGAATATATTTGATTCCGATTATGTAGTTTTCATAGGAAGTACTCTTAATGAAATTTGAGTAATGTGTTCTCTAATTCAGTTCAAATTATGCTTCATAACCTCCAAGATTTGGCACTACAGAAATTTATAGGAAGAAATAACCTAAGTCAAGTGAAATTCTAACTTTGTGTTCCTACTCCAAACTTTGTCTCTTTATCTCTTTATCTACAAATTGTAACTCTCCTTGTCTTTCTTTTATCTTTTTAATGCATTGCTGGCAATCAGGTTTTTCGAATGTCACATATGTAAAATACAAATCAATGAATAATGTTTATGAAGAGTTGGATGAAGCTAGAGCAGAAATTGAAAAACTCAAGATAGAGCTAGGAGGCAAGACAGATTCACTTCAGACCTTTAAGAAATCCCATGATGCACAGGTCAGTCAGATACAGGAAGCTATTTTCAAAATTGAGAAGCTGGAACAAGACCTAATTCTAAAGGCAGATGAAATCAACTATGCAAAGCAGATATATGAAGATCTCAATGGGAATTTGAATAATGAAGAGTCCACCATCAAACATCTCAGTGCAGCAAATGATAAACTTGGAGCAGATTGTGATGGGAAGTTTGAAAAGTGGGAAGAAGTGGAGAACCATGAACAAAAGATGTGTGTCTACAAACAAGAAAGTGAAAGCCTGAAAGGTTGCCTTTCAGTTTCAAACAAGAAGTGTTTGGAAATAGAGAAAAGTTTGAAAGCATCCAAAGAACTAGGTGAAACAGATGAAAAACATGAAGGAGTGGGAGAACAAATAAAAGGGAAGGAGGAACAGTTTAAACATTTGGAAGAGGCACATAAAAAACTTAGAGACCAGTTTAGATCAAGTCTGAAGGAGTGGGAGTTGGAAAAATCTCAATTGCTTGATGAGATTTCCTCACTGCAGTTCAAGTTAGATTCTCATATTAAAATATCACAGGATATGAAACATCAGTTAGAGATGTGCAAACAAGCCCTTGCTCATGAAGAAATCCAGAGAAAGCATCTGGAGGTTGAAGTCTCAGATTTGAAGGTACAATTTAATCATGTTAGTAGTGAGTATCAGAATGTGAGGTTACAGCTTGACTGCTTAAACTCTCAGCAGGACAAAGATAATGAAAATCTTAGATTTTCACTGAAAACACAAGAGGCATGTGATAAAGAATCAGAATATTCAACTGAGAAGCTAGAACAAGAAAATCATGAGTTACAGATGTCCCTCAAGGAACTTCAGGAAGATCAAATTCAAGAAGCAGCATGTTTAATGAGGCAGATTGAGTCCTATGGACTTGCCAAGGAACTGCAGCATTTGCCACAAAATGAAATTGATAGGCACAAGGATATGCGGGAAGAATCAACAAAATGTAAACTTCTCAAAGAGAAGGTTTTGCAGGTGGAAATTGATTTAAAAGAACAACTTAAGGAAGTTTATGATGCTTTATACAGGACAAACATTGAATTGGAAGAGAGACTGTGTGAAAGAAGTGAAATGGAATTTGAATTGCAAATATGCAAGTCATTTGTGGAACGTTTGAAGAATGATCTTGAAGAAAATCATGCAATGTGTAAAGAACTGGAAGATTCACTTCTTGCACAAGTAGAGTTTAGTGAAAGCCTTAAGCAAGAGAAAGATAGCTTGGTTTATAAGTTGGAAATGGAAGAGAATAGAATAGATTATCTGCAGCAACATGTTTTCCTATTGGAACAAGAACTGAAAGTAAGGGAGGCAGAAGCTTCTGTTTCAGCAAGAAGGGAAACAGATATATCCTCTGAGACTGTTGAAGTGAGTTATCTCCAGATCATAGAGGAGAAGGACAAGATTTTAGAGGAGTTTCAGAAAGAGGTTCTTTGGCTGGAACAAACATCATTTAGAAGGGAATATGAAAGTTCTGTGATTGCAAAAAGTAATATGGAAAGAACCAATGAACTTGAGAAAGAGCATCCTATTCAGTTTGTAAAGGGAAAAAATATGAGAATAGATGGACTCATGCAGCAGGTGACTTCATTGGAACAGCAGTTCAATAGCTCCTTGACCTCTTTTTCTTCACAGCTTGCAGAGAAACATGCTGAAATTAATCAGGTCCAAGAAGCTTTTGATATGATCACAGCAGTTGAGGTTTTAGCTGGACTTGAAATTGAAGAGAAGAAATTGATGTTAGTGGAACTTGAGGATGATATCCATGACATAGAGCAGAAGCTAAAATTACAGGAAGAAAACTGGAGCCAGTTAAAACAGCTTGCATTGGATATTGAAGCAGAAATGGATGCAAAACAGTTAAAAATAAAAGAGTTGACTGATCAAATGGAGAACAAGCTTAAAGGTTCAGATTTTTTGCTTCAAAAACTAAAGATGGAGAATAGTAGTTTGGTTGAAAATGCTACAAGATTGTCTCCAGAAAGGGAACATTTGTTGGGTTTTTTTCCTGGATTGGGTGATAAAATGTGTGATTGCACTAGTACAGACACTCAACTAATGGATATGTTGAGAAGCATAGTACAGTCTTTTCAGAATGATTGTCTAGGAGTGAATTTTAGAATAGTTGATGAATTACTTGTAAAAGAGAATATGATAATGCATTCTCCCCCGGGGATAAATAAACCTGAAACCTTTTCTGATATAAGGCCACCATTTAAGGAGCTCAACAATTAGTTGCAACAGGGAAAAGATTTGATAGGGGAATGGGATGTACATCTCTTAGGTTTTTAGCAAAAACGTCATGAAGCTTGTAGCATGAACATTTCTGTAGATTGTATATGGAATTAAGTTGTTTTAGCTTGTCTATTCATTTTTGTTTTTTGGTTACAACTTTCAATGCAATTTTTCCACAAATCACACGTAGTTCTTTTTATGGGAAGCCAATACTTTTTACCCTTCGAAGTGATTCAGAGGATGAAACATAAGAAAAATTGTATCAACACTTGAGATCCTGATAATATATATTTATATATAACAAATTATGAAGATGTTAAAAGTTGAATTATTAGTTTTCTGATTAACAGCTTTAATTCCACACTTCTAAAATGAATGAAAGTTAAATTTAATTAACAGTTACTTATTATTGTAAAGGAAGGTGTTTCTCACATGCAATCAAACCAACAATTATTGAGAAGGGTTGTTTCAGTTTAATTAATGATATCCGAGTTCGAGCTCTAAGTATTTACAAAGAGCTTTGCAGCACATAGAAGTTCTATCTTACTCGAATAGAATCGCCTCCTCCCATATAGGATACATGTAGTCTTGAAAAAAAAAAGCCCAACAATCATTTGAATTAACAACTCATCAATTATCAATAGACCATAAACTTTAATTTTGCAGGCAATAAGAGCATCACCATCGTTGTGTTACAATGAGGTGCTTAACATTTTAGTACCGGAACTTAAGCATTTTTAAGCGATGGAGTACCTTTTGTTTTGGGTTCTTATCTAGGCATAGGTACTTACACAAGCACCCGTCCTTAGCAATTTCTTTTTTCAAAATTATGATTGTGTGAAGTGGGATTGATTGATGAGTAAATTGTATGGTTCATTTAAGAAATTTTTTTGAATTGTTGGAATGAAGATAAAAAGTGATTGGGTTGCTTAAAGTAATAAAAATAATATAATAGTATGAAAAAATGTTAAAAAAAATTATAAAATATTAGATTTAAGAAACTTTGGAGGGGTTCTAGGATAAAGATGGCCTAATGATTTTAGACGTACACACAATTGAACTACCTCGAGACTATCGTAGAGAAAGTCAAGATAACACAAACTTTTACACTAAAAAACAAAAAATGAATTATTTTGAATTAAAAGTTAAATTAAGAATTAAAATAAGAAAAAAAATATGATAAGAATTGGAATTAGAATATAAAAATAAGATTAGTATTAGAAATTAAATTAAAAATATAAGAATTAATTATAATAATTCAGGATAATTATTAATTTCAAATTGTGAAAACAAATTACGTTTTATTATTGAAAGATAATTTAAATTCTTTGATAATAAGCGATATTGAAATAAGTTAAAATTTGGGGATAAGAATTTATATTAAAAATAAGGATTAAAATAGAAAAATAAGATAAGATTTTGAATTTAAATTATAAAATAAGAATTAGAATTTAATAATTAGAAAGTATTTTACTTTAGATGATTTTGAATTAAAAAATTCACTGTCATATTATGGAGAATTCAGAGAAGAAAAAAAATATTAAGAGTGATTGAAAGAAAGTATAGAAGTGGTCAAGTGGATAACAATATTACAAGAGAAATGCTAGCAACACACTCTTTTGAACACTCTTCCCAACACACTTCATGTGATTGGTTAAAATTCACATGGGTCCCACCACTTGGAGTGGGACCCACGAATTTGGTGGGACCCATGTAAATTTTAACCAATTGTGTTGGAGAGAGTGTTCATAAGAGTGTGTTACTAGCTCTCCTCACGTTACACTAAGACAGTGGTGAAAAATATGAGAGGAAAAAAACCATTGGTGTGGAGGCAATGCAGAAGCCGAAGCTGCATGTTTGGGAGGACACGTGGAAAACACAACCGTGGCTGAGATGACAACCGAAGAATTTTCTGGCACACAAATGCGACTTTGGGTGGGCCCACAAGAAATTTAAAAAAAAAAAAACAAAAAAGGGGCATGTTCTGTTCTGCTGCGTCCCTTTACGTTGCGCCTCGTAGAAGCCGTAGACAAAAGGAAAAAAATCATTGGGTTGGAAGCTCTATCTGAACCACCACCTTCTTCTTCAGAGGTAACCACACCATCCCATCCTCCTAATTTCAATTCTTCTATTGCAATTTTCCCAACTTTATCTCAAGTTTCATTGTACACTTGCTATTTTATTATTTGTTCAATTCCCCACCCCGTTGATCCTCTGTCTATAACCTAATTTAGTCTTTGACCGATGAAACTGTTCCATTTGGCGGTTAGGAATTTGGAGCTAACTTAAATTTGAATTATCAAAGGGTTTTGATGGTGGTGCGAGGGAAACAATTTTAGTTAGCCCAAAATTTCTACACCTTAACCTTCCTCATATCATATTAGAGACAATTAGAGTTGCAGGTTTCTATTCTATGTGTTGAGGTCAAGAAATGGTTTCAGTTATTCTGGGGCTTTACTACTGGTTTCTTTTGTTTTGTTGAATTAAGGCTCAGAAAAATGTACATGTTTGATATTTTAGCCTTTTCATGCTCACGTAATTAGTATCAATTTAGCTGCAGGCAGCTAACTTGGAAGATTATCAAAGTCTATTACATTGAAGTATAGACCGTGTTGAATTGTGTCAAAGTCTGCAATACTATATCTATAAGTTCTTCAGCGGCTAGTGAGACCTTCTTGGCTGTCTATTTTGATACAATAATGGCTCTTCCCGGTTCACTGCAGCTGTCCCATGGATTGGGACTTTGCAGGAACCTGGGCTACAATAAACATCCGGTACTAGAACTCACATCTAGTTCTGCATCCTTTTTGCAGACATCATTATTTTTGCCCATTTCTCACTTTCATGTCACTTTATGGTTTACAGAGGGTAACAGGAAGATGCAAGTTACATTTATCAAATGCAGGTTCCTCATATCCTGTTTTGGTATGTTCTTAAAATACTGAGACATTATCTTGTTGCTTATTGTTAACTCAACATGTAATTGGTATGCCAAAATATTTTTGTGGCGTTGTTGTGAAACTTAAGCTTGACATACTACTGTGCCCATTTTCTTTGAATTAGAGACTTCTTGGTACTTCTTAATTTTCATTCTATGCAACTTTTTATCTTGTAGCTTTTCTTTTCTTGAAATGTTTTAACTATGTGATTTTGATCTATAACACACCTAACAGCAAAGGGTTTTATGTGTAGCATAAAATTTCATATTATGCTTCTTTCTTTTTTACTTAAATAAATGACTCATTAGCTTTCTGCCAGTTTCTGTAATATAATATTTTCAGGCAATAATTTTAATGTGCTCCTCTTGTGTGCCTGGATTTACTGATGGTTGAATGTTTATAATTTATCTTATCTAATATTAATGATAAGCCAAAAAGACGTAATGCCTTTTCAAGATTAAAGAAATTGCATGACCATTTTCTTTCACTAGTAAGTAACTGCCAGACAACCTTCTATTGCAGTTCATGAAACAGGACTACTGGGGTTTTCAACACCTTCGTCATATAAGCAGGTCAACACATACATTGTCTTGCAAATCTCGCTCTTTTAAGTGTCATTGTTTTCTAGTGCCAGGCCAACCAAGTAAGCTCCCTACTGTTGAGGTGGCTACTACAGTGCTGACAAGGTAAATTTTGTGATTTTGCAGCTAGCAAGTGTACAAGTTTAAGTGCTCTAGCATTTTTTCGGTATAACTCACATTCTTTTTGCAGGTGTTGTAATGTGTTACAAAATAGTCCAGTCCTTGTAAAGTTGATTCCTGCTGTTGGCATTATCATTTTTGCAGTATGGGGTGTCGGTCCATTAATGTTTCAGACAAGGAAACTGTTTTTTCAGGTTACATTGAAATTATTCTATTTTTCATCTTTGTATTAACTGATTCAATGCCGCTAATAGTTCCTAAGTCTAATATTGCACACTGTATTCTGCAGAGGAGTGATAATAGTTGGAAGAAAAGTACCACTCATTATATAGTAACTTCTTACCTTCAGCCATTGCTGTTATGGACTGGAGCCATACTTATTTGCAGGTTTCACTGTTATGAAATGATAGTTTTAACAAATAAAGAATGATATCTTTCTCCGATGCACCTATTTTCCACGTGCTAAATTGTTGGCTAATTGCAGAGCATTGGAGCCACTAATTCTACCTACAGAAACTGGTCAGGTTGTTAAGGAACGGCTTTTGAATTTTGTAAGATCATTGTCGACTGTACTGGCCTTTGCCTATTGTTTATCAAGGTGTGTGTATTCCTTCCCTTCATATGATCTCTTGAAACTGATGAATGATTTGGTTACTTAATGATGGACTAATCACTTGAACGACTTGGGCTTTCCACCCCCTTTTAGGAGATAAGTTAACTGATTTTCTATTATTATGACCAAATTGCAATACCTTGCATATTTATAGTCTTACTGCTTTGTTTTTGCTTTATTGGGCAATTCAACTGTATATTTTTCAAGATACATCATTTTTTATCATGCTTGAATACATAAATCAGATATTTGGTTCCAATTTGCTATGCTTATTAAGTTTTGCTTCCATAATCTAATGTGCAATACTCTTATGCAGTGTAATTCAACAAGCACAGAAATTTTTCACGGAGAGTGCTGATGCAAGTGAGACGAGAAATGTTAGTATCTTTTCTCTATGTAAAGGCAGCTGACATTATAGTCTAGTATGTAGTATAAACATGATAAATATACTATCAATTTCATTTATTGTTAGTTCACTGTCAGAATTTTAGTTGCTATTATGACTCCAGTGAAGCTTGATTTTCCAATCAATTAGCTGGTAACAATAGTTGGGCAATCAATTACCATTCTTCCCTAGAAATCTGTTTAACACATAATGAATATTAGCAATCCACTAGATTAATTTTAATTTAAAGAAAAGCATATTGAATATATGATGACATATCTTTTCCAGGTTTATGAGCTAAAGGAATTAATTATGGCCGTGTATGTATTTAGATGATATATCATTTATGGAATACCAGTAGCTTGGCAACTACAATGTATTGGAGATAATAATTGTAAAAACCTGGATTTCAGTGAATTGCTTGGTTATTAGATGTGGTTCAATTTTAAAGATATGTGCCCGTTTGGTTTAAATTTTGGAGTATCCAGAATCAATTCTGCAGAATTGATTTAAATCACTTCCGTCCAACGTGCTTCGTAAAGCGTGCATCATCCATTCAACCATTCATTTCTAAAATCAATTCTACTCAACTGTAAACCAAACGGACCCATAATTGTATGTTTGTTTTCTCCAGATGGGATTCCAATTTGCAGGCAAAGCTGTTTATTCTGCAGTATGGATTGCTGCCTTTTCATTGTTCATGGAATTGCTGGGCTTCTCTACCCAGAAATGGGTTACTGCAGGAGGTCTTGGGACAGTGTTGTTAACTCTTGCTGGTCGTGAGGTGTGGGATTTATAGTTGCTTCTAATCATCCCAAATCCTTTGTATTTTGTGGTAGCTATGACATTGTGGAAGTTATTGACATTAAATGCTATCTGTTTAGATATTTACAAACTTCCTTTCAAGCGCGATGATTCATGCAACCCGGCCATTTGTGGTTAATGAATGGATTCAAACAAAGATAGAAGGATATGAGGTTTCTGGTACTGTTGAGGTGTGTTAAATTGCACCTTCTTTAATATTGTACTTGGGAATAATATATTAAATATATAGCATACTTTTTTATATAATAACTCAATAATGAAAGGATATTACAAAATATTGCACATTGCTTCTATGATCTCTGAATCATTCTTTTGGGCATTGACGTTTTCTTGCTATACAGCATGTTGGTTGGTGGTCACCAACAATTATAAGAGGTGAAGATCGTGAAGCTGTGCACATTCCAAACCACAAATTTACAGTGAATGTTGTGCGGAACCTTAGTCAGAAAACACATTGGCGAATCAAAACCCACCTGGCCATTAGTCATTTGGATGTAAATAAGATTAATGTGAGAAATGGTTTTATTGTTTATATTTAACTTCCTTTTCACCAATATTGATAATTTTCCCCGTGACAAATGGTTACGTGCTTCTGCAGAACATTGTTGCTGACATGCGGAAAGTATTAGCCAAAAATCCTCAAGTTGAGCAGCAGAGGTTGCACAGGAGAGTGTTTTTGGACAATATAAATCCTGAAAATCAGGCTCTTATGGTTAGTATGAAGTGGTTAGAGTATCTTGCAAAGCAATGATTCTGTACTAATTGACAGGGATCTTAAATAAGATTTATTCTTTATTCCTCGTTTCTATAAGTTGTTAGGCACAGCACATCACAAAATATTGAGGAAAAAATATTCTTTAGTTTGCTTTACTTGATCAAAGTAACTTTCAGTTCTAGAAGGACAACATCATATGTATTTTTAATCTGTTGCCCAACTTCAAATGTTTTCTTTAGCTATGCTTTAAGTCGTATACCCCTAGATTTCATTGGTGATGCAGTTGTTTAAAAATTGACAAAAGAGTGGCAATCAGTTTTTGTTTGAAACATTAGCTTTCCTGTTATGCTTTATATTTAGATTAAATTTAATTTAATTTGAGGTTTCATTGTAATTGTCATGTTTAAATACTTAGGATATTTTTGTTAATACTGTATTCACTGCCCAAAATAGGTTAGATTCATCATTTTCATCTCTAAAATTTAAATAGTTTAATGAATAATTAAACTAAATAAGTTGATAATTTATACATTTTAGAATCTAATACCTTATAAAAGGACCTATAGTACACATCTGAAATGTATATCCTATCCTTATAGTGGAGGAAAGTTGATAAACTCATACCTGCCTTGATAACATGTGCATCTATCTACTTGTGCATATGTACAACTGTAAAGTTGTACTTGTACGGTTGTACCTTCCATTTTTGTTATTTCAATTAGATTTGCTTACTTACATTTGACAGCTTGAAACATTCATCAATCATGATCAAACCAAAATATTGCCCATATTTATATCTATGTATTATTTTATGGTAATATATATTTATATATAGAATATAATACTTTCTTTTTCTATGATTTTCACAGATTCTGGTGTCTTGTTTTGTCAAGACCTCACATTTTGAAGAATATTTATGTGTTAAGGTAATAATACTTCCTTATTTATCTAGAACATGTTACTTCATGCGATGCTGCGCTCACCCAGTCATAACTAATAATTTGCAAATGAGAATTAAAGAGTTGTTGTAAACTATTGATATAGTCAATAATTAAATAAAACTAGAACTTCACTTGCAAAACTCTTCCAAAAGTCTGAGAATTCCTGATAAATAGATATGAACGAAACTCGTGAATAATTAGGTGACAAGCCCTCTTCCACGTGCCACTATGTTGAGGTTTGCAATCAACTCTGAATGTCACATTCTTGCTTGCTTAATCTATGTTTTAGAAAAAATTGTTCCGTCCCAAACCCTCTTTCTTGCTCATTGGAAAGATAAGCTAAAAATATCTCTTTTATATCTTCAAGGCCCCTTTTTTTCACTACATGCCCAAAATCTATTATTGAAACCCTGTGTGAAATATTACAATTATATTAAATTGTTGTAATTCATGGTAGGAGATCTCTGTAATTTATGATCAATCTTATTTTTTTGATGCAATTTGAAGTCATAAATAGAAAGGTCAGAAAAACTTGCACATGTTGCAAACCCCGCATGATGCATTTACACAGACAAATGTTTTACAGTATCTTTGGTTTGTTGGGACAGAACCTCTTTTGGAAACTTACATAGATTAGACAGATGCTGTGATGGTATTTTCATAATTTGATTTATTACTCTCAGCTAGTTCATCACAATAGTTTAATACCATTCAGCCGCATATTCAATGTGTCTAATGATATCCTGCATTGTTGAGTCAGAAAACTAATTTAATAGTCCGAGACCCATGGGCTAACTCAAATGTACACTTTTATTATGTGTTAGATCTTTAGCGTTATCAATTTGCATTTGTTTTTAGAACTTTGGGATAGAGGTAAGATACAGTTCATTTGGCTGCTATTAGTAGGGCTTGATTTTCAATCCCATATTAGATGCTTTGACATCTTAGATGATTAAAAAATGAAAAAAAAAAAAGATCTTGTGGAAGTTTTTATTAACTATATTATGACGTAGCTGATTGATCCTAATTTTTGTTAGCAGTTTATATTGTTCTAGAAACTTGTTTTTTGGATATGATACTCCAAATATGATCCTAATACTGGTTAACAGTTTATATTGCTCAAGCATTAAGCTGATTTTGTCCATCCATTGGATTCTGAAAATAGGAAGCCATACTATTGGACCTTCTTAGAGTTATCGGCCATCACCGGGCTCGACTTGCAACACCAGTCCGTACCCTGCAGAAAATATACAGTGATGCTGACTTGGAGAACATACCATATGCAGATTCCACATTTAGTGGTGCTGGAACAGTATCTAACCGTCCATTATTAATGATTGAATCATCTCACAAGATCAATGGAGATGATAAGATGAAAAGTCGATCAGCACGACCAGCTGTTGATCAAGATAACAAGACTGCACGATCCAAACATGAAACAAAGACAGACGACAAGGCAGGACCAGCAGGAGTACCAGATAACAAGGTTAGAGGAACTCAAGATGACTCTGAGGTGGATACCAAAGTTGTGGTATCTATTTCTGATGCAAATGGAAACTCTAAGACCGCTGTGACACCCAGACCTGATCCTGAAGTGGGTGAAAACAAGCCACTGAAATCAAATTCAAACAAGGCAAATGTGGAGGTTCCAGATATGTCTTTTAACTCCGAAATATCTGCTTTGGTAGTGGATAATTCAACCCAGAAGGACATCCATGTCAAACAATCCAAGGTTGAGACCATTAAAAACATCAAGCCGAACATTGACTCTGACAATGTAGTTTCCTCCTCCTCCTCGACTAATAATGCTGACAAAGCAAGTGGACTTCCTACGAATATGCCAACAAAACAGCAAGGAGAAAGGAAACCTATTGCACAGCCTCATGCATCCAGGCCTGTTCTTGAAGAGAACATAGTACTGGGTGTTGCATTGGAGGGATCAAAGAGGACCCTTCCCATTGATGAAGGGATTGACACTATGACAACTCAAGAGTCAAAGGAAATGGCTACATTCCAGGGCGGAAATGGACTTCCAAAGGCTGCAGACGGGAATGTCAAGTAAGATTGTCGTTGCTCCAAGTGAAATATCTAGTCATCACTCATCAGTGAGTTCAACTATTTAGTTGTTTGAAGGCTAGTGTTCCAAGTCCAGTACACTGCTGTGTTCGACTTGAAACCAGATTCCCACCCTTAAGAAGTTGTATATATTCACTTCCTGTATCATACCCCCCCTTCTTACGAAGGTTCCAATCCATATTGTCATATCAATTCACTATTTTTGCTGTTTCAGCAAAACATAGAAAAGGGAAGTTTCTTCAACGATTCGATTACTGTCAAACTGGCAACTATGGATTTTTCTTACTAGAAGATAACCCATGATGCAGGAATGAGCAACCAGAATAATTATAAAACTCTATTTATTCAAAAGAACATGACACTGTCATGTCATGAAATATAAACACATCCTTTTATGTGCAAATACTCGTCATTATTCTGCACAAATATAGTTTATTTTTCGATTACAGCATAAGATGGTCATGTTTAAAAAAAGAATGAGAAGATTCAAACACATGGTTTATTTTGTTAATTTCTTATACTCTATAATATTGCATAGATTAAAAAAATTATATATATAAGAGCATTTAACTTACACTAGTATGACTTTATGAGTTATATCAATTATTACATGATGATAATTTTAAATAGAATAATTTTTGTTAATTCAACCATTGAATTATTCATTATCTTGAATCATAATTCAACTGTTGAATATATCATTAATTTTATCCCTCTTCTCTCTCACACACACACATATAAATGAAAGTTTTTAAAAAAATTTATGAATTAAGTTAAATGTTACATTTTTAATCATTGTTTTTATTCCATTGATTTTTCGTAGTTGAATTTTAGAAAATACTAGTACTTTTATTTTACTAATATGTTAAAGAAAACACATTAAAAGCAACATATAGCCATATAGGGGTAATGTGTTATATAAATACTAGTAACTATTGAATATGGGTATATGCACTAAAACTACAGCCCTAGTGGGTTTAGGTCCAGATTTAGGGCATTTTCCTCTGAGATAGGCCTCCTTTGTCTTTATATCAAAATTTCCACCCATTTACAAACAGCCAAACATCCTAATTTCTAGGCCTAATAATCCCGGCAGATCAAATCAAATCCAGCTACCTTAGCCTGACATCCGCAAGACACGTGGTGGGCTGACAACAGTTATAGACTTGTAGTGCTATGCTTTCTTGCTATTATGAGTGACGTTATTATGAATTCATGTTAATAGTAAACCATGCACGTTAATTAAATTTATTATGTAAATATTTTCTATTTTAAAATCATCTTTTGGATGATTGTTATTTTGTCATTTACCATGAATCTTAGTCTACATGAGCATCACTCTTGTGAAAACTACTACTGTAATTTAGAATGATAGATAAAGAACAATGTGGCTCCTGTTATTGAATTATAAATAACAATATTATTGCTCCTGCTAAGAATGCCATCATCTCATAAATACATCTCCCACACACTACAACTCTCAAGCACTCTTACCAAGAACATCATAACAAACCCCATATGAATAGGAGAGAGTGGAAATGCTTTTTTTATTCACCAGATACAAATGTCAAATAATAAGACACTGAACTATAAAATACAGAGGCTACTCATCAGTAAACAATATCTTATCTTTAGTATACTACTAAGCTTGGCACATGCAATCAGGAGCTGGATATGTGTATATGGACTGTTTGGGCTTTCTCAGCCTTAGTTGACCTTGTCTGTTTTGGTGACCTTCAACCACTGCATGTTGGAATTCTGACCACTCCATGGTTTTATTCAGGAAGAGTTGGCCCATCAATGCCATGTTTGGCCTTATAGTCTTTAAGTTCAAGTAAGTTCGGTGTCCAACCTATCATCAACAGTACATTTATCATCAGCAATAAATTCAATTAAACTGTTTTTCAACAACCTTGCCATATTTTCATAAAGAGGATTTATTTAAATTTCCAAAACCAAAAACTTTGTCAACGTATTCAGAATTCCCCAAGTGACATTTATATCGATCATAAATACCTATTCAGACACAGTTCCAAATACAGGTTCCTTAGTAATTCCAAATGACCAATTCATTAATGTCCCTTTGTTGACAACAACTCTTTTTCCTAGACCAAACGGCACCTCATAATAAATATGAATGATCAAAATTTACTGCCCTCAACATGGAATAAATGGAATGGATAAGTATTGGTCCCCCACAAAAATGAAGACATTGCAGATTCTTCAAACTATAATCAGGGTAAAAATTCCTAGAGTACAAAGCATCTAGTACAACTCACCAGTGCATTGTGCATATTTCCTGGGGAAGCAGAGATGAAGATGTCACTATGAATGCTAACATAGTAGTCAAGTGCAGCTAATAGAGAAGCTTTTCCCTTTATCTGACCTCGCTCATAAGATGAAGCAAGGCTCTTTTTGTCTTCCATCAGAGGGAACAATTGCCTCAAAGTTGAAATCCTTGCTTCTCCACCATAGACCTAGAAAAGACAACTACTTCAATTAGAAACAGGGAAGACTTAATCATTTTTTCCTAATTTTAGAAAATGAAAGCACTAATTAAATGAACGAGACTATCAAAATTAAGCAACATGATAAAACCTTGTGAGAAGCAAGATATAATCGAGTGCTGTTGTCGAATCCCAAAGCTGCTAGCAACAATCCAACCTCTTCTGGAGTCATTGGACAACGGCCCTGACTCCTCAACTCTTCATCAGTGAATTGGGAATTAAGAACCCTTCCCTGCCAAATCACCTGCCTATACTTTGCAAGGGCCAATTTTTCAGCTTTCCCCCCACCAAAATCACAAGCCGAATGGGCTGCCATATCCTGCCCAAAAAAAAAATTATAAATTTAAACATTAAATTTCTAGATAATTGCATGTAACAATCGAGTTACAGAGTGAAAGTTCCATGAATAAAAGGTTAAAAATGAAGATGTCAAGCAAATGATCCCACACCCTGGAGTAACTTTCATTCAAAACTTATATTCTATATCGTGAACTGTAAATCTGATTCATCACTCTGCCAATTTACATATTGTGATTTACATATAGACAAATCATATTCTTCCTGTAATATTCACTTCTTCCCCATGATAAGCAATATAAGGTCTTTCCAAGTGCATCCAAACAAGCACTCGAAATTTATAGATAGTTGCACAACCCAATTAAAAAAAGAAAGACACAAACATTACAACCCTGTATAGATAGATGATCACAAAAAAAAAAAGAGCAATACCTTATCAAATCGGAGGTGTAGTACAACAAATTTCCCAGCATTTTTACTATCACCTGCACCAGTGACCTGTTGAAGGTGGTTGGAGCCCATTTCTCTAGCAGAGCCTTGAGGATAGCGAAGACGGCTGATAAGGGCATCTCCAAGTGTTCTGATATGAGGAACAAAGACTAAAGCTTGAAAATTGACTTTACTGCGCAGGTGTTGGATCTCCGTAGGCACGTTGTCAAAAGTCAGACGGTGAGAAAATGGAGAGATTGCAGCAATACCATAACTGCACCAAATAAAATGTACCAGGATATTAAGATTATAATTCAGAGAGAATATACAAAGATGGCATCAGCACAATATACACCTTAAACTCAGTCATATCTTCATAAATAAACCAAGAGTACAATACTCATAGCGGCAAAGACTATTTTACATTCTGAAAATATACCCAAAGGCAAAAAGGCAATCTTTCCAATGCCATCACATCCCTGGAATCTGCAATAAACATTAAAATTTATATATGAAGAGTAGCATTGGAGAATGCTTGGGTTCATGACATGCTTAAGTCTTCAGAAAGGAAAAGATTCCAAATGTCAAATTGAATGTTCTTTAATATATGGTCCTGTTACAACTCATCCATGTCACATTATTTTCCCCAAATTTTACCAACTGAAAGAGAATAATAGTTAACTTGAATATAAGTAGCTCACTTGTATTAGTTACAAAAATAATGTTAAAGAGGCCATTATTTTTATTTTTAAGGTGATAAAGGCTGTATTGTGTGTTTGGATTAGCTTATTTTGTTTTCGAAACAGTTTATAATCAAAATCTTACGGAAAGAACTTAAAAAAAAACATCTTTTTCCCTAAGAATTAATCCAAAACCAAACATACAAATAGTGCATCTATTCAATATAAGAGGTTTTTTTTGGTATAAAATAAAAGGTTATTCATAATGTAGCTTAAAGCTACATCAGAGAACAGTACTGTATCATAGTTAGATCTGTCATACATTTATTTAAATAGAAAATAACAATAGCCCACCTCAACCTTATCCCGTTTTTAAATATTGAGGCACCATACAAAGTGATGATAGTTATTGCACTGCAGGCTTCCACCAAATGGTCATAAAGATCATTTAAGAACTTGGCAATAATCTTCAGAACAGTGTTCAGCAGAGGTTCCTTGTTTGATAATGTTACATAACTAATGTGAAGCAATTGCAATTATGAACATAAATTCCTAGCTTAATGAATTGAATCAACTATTGTTAAAATAATTGGTCGGATTCCAGAACATTCAAGTCACACATTAGCATTTAACAAATTCAAGTAACTAACCAACCTCTGTAGGACAGGCAAAACATTTTCCAGATACCAGTTAGCCGTCCCATGCACAGGTGCATTCTTGATTCTGGTATCTCGAATAGCCATGGCATAGTACTCCCTTGTGCTCCAGGAGTACTCTTCAGGCAGCTCTTTAACTATAGAAATATCATCTTTCAATACATCAATGAAATGATCCACATCAAATATATCCATGAAAGAGCTGCAAAGAAACATAAGCAACCTCAGAATATTTCACCATGAACAATCCATGGGACAAAAGAATGCAATGATGGTATCTGCACCTTGAATCTCGCCATACAGGATTTAATTCAAGGTATGGGATCACAAGAGTTGCATTCAGTATTTTTGCAACAGCAACTGCATCACATATCTACACAAAATAATTTAAACACCAAGTACAAATTATACATCTTCCACACATACGTGTAAAAAAACTTCTGATCTAATTAACAGGCTTTAAAAAATACCTACCCCCATCCTTTGCTGGTTCAGACCTCCATCAAGAAATACCTGGATGTATCCCTCAGACTTCTCTGGTAATGCTGTTTTGATTCATGGGCCAGTCACAGAAAGATTAAATAAACCAGTAGACACATTCAAAGATAAGACAAAATAAAGTAAATGATTTTAATTTACTCACTTTGCTTTCTAGACTCAACACAAGGTTTCCATCCTTGGTTTTCCAGAGGTGCCCATAGTTCAGAAAGTTGTGATGTTGGCTACACAAGGAGGAAATGATAAGATAACATTGAATGTATGAAATGAACAGCTACTGCTAATACAAGTCAGTCAAAGTCATTTACAAATCCATTCACTGCTCAATTAACACTTACAGTGTCACGTTGCACCGCGCTCCTCAGAAGACGTGAGTGTCTAGGTTTTATAGGATTAAATTCCTACATAAAGCAAGTTCCAAGTTATAAGGCACTAAAATCCAATAAACTAAAAACTAAGAAATGAACAACATGAACATGATGATGTTCTGGAGTCTGGTTCATCTCTAATGCCATGATCATTATAGTAGCATAACACATTCGTTATAAATAATAGAAATCAAGGGACTCTTACAAGCAAAGTAAATGAGAATAAAATGCAATAAATCCACCCTCTTGACGACTTTATTTCACTCAGGGCCCAGAAGCCAACCGATCATTAAGAAATTTAATTTGTGATGAATGAAAACCAATAAACCCTTCCATCACCCATTGTCATGCGTAAACACAATTTTCATATTTTTCACTCAAATAGTTTTTTTTTTTTTTTTTTGCAATTTGGATTTGCTCAAATTTCTTACAATCAAGGACAAAGAACCTCACTAGCCACACCAAAATGACCAACGCGTGCCCTGAAACCTGTGATCTAAAATTAATAGACTCATCAATTAGTTAGACAAGTTTAACCAACCCAACCAAGTCAATTGAATCCATTGACTACAACATTAAACCTTGGTGTGGCAATATATTAAAGTTGCCAATACGTTCACCTTAATGAAGAAATCTAAATGCTAGCAACTTTAATTTTTTCCCTTCTTAATTACTAAAATTAAACCTGAACCCAAGAAATTTTTTCAACCACCCCCGCCAAAAAAAGAAACCATAAAGTGGTCACACTTCAATTTCTAAAACTTCAATATACCCCTCAAAAGATAACCGACAATCAGCAAATAACAAAGAACAACACAGAAAACACCAATAAATTCATACAAATGAGCTTTCAGCTCCAAGAACTATGATTAAATAAACAGACAGATAATATAGTTCATGTATTGAAGAAAAAAAAAAGAGCATTACTGAGAAAGGAAAAATTACCAAGAAAAACATAACGGCATGCTTAATGTTCCACCAAAATTAGAAAATATGGGAAAGAAAAGATTCCCATGAGCTAAAAAAATGAAGCTATGCCAAGAAGGAAACAAGAAAACTTACCGGGTACATAGAAGAAGAGGCATGGCTGAAAGAGGGGAAGAACACTAGTGAAAAAAGCAGCAAGGAAAGAGTAACAAGTGTTGTTGCTCCTCTACAAGGGTGACAGTGATTCTGGTAGCAGAGCTCCATGATCATGGCCAGAGGAGCTCAAGCTCGGATCTGGCTGGAAAGTGACCCCTTTTAGCTTCCAAGAAGTGTGAATGAGCTAATGGAGAAGAAGGAGGGAGAAGAGACCAAACCCCATCATCATAATGATCCCTTTATATATATGTATATATCCTCTTTGGAGGTTTGTGTAATGTGGTTGAAGGAGAGAGAGAGAGTAAAGGCAATTCACATGGACACCTGGCGTCACTCACCGAATTGAATAATGATGGGGGGTGGCGTCTTTTTCAAGGGGGACCCCAATAGATAAAGGGCACAAAGTTAGGATTTTTACGTTAACAAAGATGAGAATCACGAAGAGAAGAGAGACACAGGGCTCACAAGAGTCACAGGTGTTGAATGCTCATGTTGTTGTTAGTGGTGAGTGGTAGATGGTAGATTAGACCGTTGCCATATGCAAATGCAATTGTGAGTGCCTTTTTCTTTTCTGTTTCTTTTTTTGTTTTCTTGGTTTAGCTTTTCTGTGACCACCGACACCTCAAAAGGTTAACTTGGACCCTCTCTTTCTACACTTACCAACCAAGAATCTACCTTTCACTCTGAACAATCACTGGGAGGGATGCAGCCATGGTGATGGAGGGTGAATGACTGAGACCTTGTTCTTGTAGTCTTGTTCATTTTTAGTCCTGCATAAAAACACAAAGAAAAACAATTCTGTGAATTTCTTTTTTATTTAGCAATTGCTCATATAACTTTTTCAAATTTTCTAACAAAAACTGAACATTTTACACTGTATTGGATTGGGTGGTTTCTGTGTCAACAATCAAGACTAGACTACACCAAGAAATTCAAGAATACAGCATATGGCATATAAACACATTAATATTGTGATGTGATGTGGGGATAAAAAAAAAACAATCTATTTTAATACAATTTAAAATATTCCATGAGAGTAACCGAAATATCTCATTATTGGACTCTACTGTGCTTTAAAAAAAAATAAGAATAATCTGTACGTAATTGTTTGTCTATGTCTACATGACTACATGATGTAGAATGAGCAAAGAATTCCTACATATAAAATTCTTAAATCCAAATTAGATTTTAGTGAGATATAAATTATTAACTTCCTGAAATACAAAATTATTAGTACTTGCTTGTTTTAAATTGTGGTAGAATAACCTGAGGTTGGTTCAGCGGAGGAGGCTGATTCAAGCTTAACCAAGCTGGGGGGTTCGAATCCCGCCTTGGGCATGCAGTTGTCTCACCCATCGAGGTGCCTACAAACCAGCAAAGGGATTAGTCACTGCTGTCGGCGGTGGATACCCTGGTCAAGTACCAAAAAAAAATTGTGGTAGAATAAAATCATGGTTTTGAAAAGTGATTTTAAATCACTTTCGTTCAACGTACTTCGTAAAACGTGTATAATTTATCTCAATCATTCATTTCTATAATCAATTCTACTCAACTGTAAATCAAACGGACCATTAATAAATTAAGTGTGTATTTGATTTCTTTTAAAATTAGTATATTAACCCGCATAATGCTCGGATAAAAGTATATATTTATTTAATTAAAATTAAATTGATAGTAAATTAATATTTTAAAACTAAAAAAATAGAATAATTTTGGACAATTTTTCAATTTTAAATCTTAATAGTATATTATTGTTTACTGTTAAAATCTAATTTACATTGCTATTTGATAATAAGTGATAATAAAAAAATAAAATCATAAAGATAAGTATAAAGATTTATATTGAAAAAATTTGAGATAAAAAATAATATGATATGATAAGATTTTGAATCTTAATAAATTTTAAAATTTAAAATTAATATTTATTAGCATTTAAAAATTCAAGTAAAAAGAAAAGGAGAGAGGGAGGAGAGAGAAAATTGGCATTAATTAAGGAATAAGAGGAAGAATTATACTCTCACAATTGTGTGTGAAATTTATCATCTAATAAAAAAAAGAAAATATAAAAAATCATTCAGAGTTTATTACATTACAAATATGTATATATTCTAGCTAGTCCAATGCTACTCATTGAATCAGTTATTAGTAGCATTGGTCCCCGTATGTAAATTGATTTAGATAGAAACAAACACGCTGAAGCCAAACAGCAAATCCTAACACAATAATATTTTTCTATAAGTAATCAACTTGTTAAAAATAAATCTATAAAAATAGAAAAAATGACTAAATAAGGTAACAACCCAAAAAATGGCTATAATAAAAATTTAAATAAATATTATTACAAATAACATAAAACATATTTATAAATTCCATCAATTCTACATCACTGCATGCGGGGTAAGTTGTTATTTTTTAAAAAAAAAATAAAAAAAAAATTGAAGTAAAAGTCAAATTCTTTGTTCTTTCCTTTGCCTTTTACAAGGGTCCAAGCTCAATTTCAACAATCTCAATCGAATACGGGTCAATATCTTTCTCCATGATACTAGTGAAGTTCCATAAAGATCCACAATTGTCAACAGGATTAATTGATACTCCCTCC